>OMKR01044666.1:0-14227 GCA_900302355.1 Cyttopsis rosea | reverse complement strand
AAAAAAAAAAACGGTGTGTTTTTATTGTACATGTATTTATCTATCTATTATTTATTTTCCCTCCCCGCGCTGTACCGTCCGCTCCGCTGCTTTTAACGGTGGCGGGCGGCTGCGGCGCGGGTGGGGGTCCCCTCTCGCCGGGTCGGTGCGCCTCGCTCTGCTCGCTGGGCCAGGGGCAAAGGCGCCGGATTGTACGTAGCGGGGGGGGACACAGCTTTCTAAACTGTCTCTCAACAAATCGCGAGTTACCGTCGATTTTGTAGATAAGTGTGCATCTCTCAATACACGTTTTATTGTTTACTTGTTTACACGCAGACGCAAAGCGGCGACGTGCTCTACAGTCTACAGTACATATGGCTGCAGACCAAACGCCGCGACAACTTGCGGAGCCTTCGCTCAGGACGCGAAGACGTCATTTTTGGCGCGCGCACCCTCGCGCAGGGGACACTGCGTCGAGCATAAACGTGGCTTGAGTTGTGTATGGAATTCGCAGAATCTTTTCATTCTGTCAAAAGGGTTGATTTTGGTGTAATGCAAAGTGTAAATCAGTCACATTCAATATGGATTATGTGATTTGCCTTGGCCTATTTGTCTTGGACTTTTATTTAGTCCTCAGTAATTAGACTCTTCGACTCCTGTTTGTGAGTCGAATAGTCATTTAAATATTCGTTCGATACGAACGAATCTAACAGATCCTGGTGATTAAAAAACAACAACACGTAGTTTGTTTTTCGTGGCTTTCAATAAGTACATTTCGTATTTTAGCCATAATCGGTAACGATATAACAGTTAATTAAACCATACGTCATATCATAAGTCATGCAAGACATTTTCCTGTCTGCATCTTTTCAATCGGTTCCGATCCATTATTTGCTTTACAAATCGGAAATACATTTCCACAAAGACGATATATTTTAGGGTTTAAACGAAACTTACCGGGTTGTTAAAAGGTGGCTGCTGATAAAATGCCATGATCGCACGTCACACCCAGTGTCCAGACAGCGATAACCCAGACGAGGCTGCCGAAGAGTTTTATAGAGCTCTTGAGTTTCGATTTCCCATAACAGGCGGGTGGGAGATTTGTTCTCAAAAATTGTATAAATACATTAGAATAAGATAACAGTTGTATCCTTGTACGGCCTATACCTGATGACCAGACATTCTTTAATAACTTAATTATGAAACTTGCAATTACAACTGAAGGCCAGTGCATAGTTTGCGATGATTTTAACCAGGTTTTAAATCCATTAACGGACCGCACTCAAGAAATGATGTTTTTGACAGACAATTTTACCCAGAATTAAAGCTTGCTCCTATTTAGCCGCCACTCTTTCCAATCACAATCCCATAAAGATTGAGCTAGAGTGGGGTCCACCTGCATCTGGCTCTCATAGATGGAGATTCAGGGGTTACCTGTTGAAAGATCCAGAACTTATTACTTTTATGAATACTCATATTGATGTATATGTATGTAGAAGCCAACTTGAATTCCAGCTCTCACTCCAATATCTGGGAAGCCCTTAAGGCTTATATGAGAGGACACATGTCATACGGGGCATATAAAAAAAGGAGGGATAATAAATTAAGTAAGGATGGAAACACTATCCCAACTAGAAAATTATATTAGAATATTAGAACAGGACCACTCCGTGACAAAGAAACCTGAGTCTCTTAATACTCAAAAACAGGTCTTATACAACAACTTAAAGCTGAAGCAGCTATGGCTAGGACAAAATGTCATTATTACAAATTTGCCAACAACCACTGCTCCTGGCTGCCCCTGGAGGACGGACAGCCAGGATGGGATAAAAGCAGAGACTATATCTCATCGTTCGCCACTACTGCATGTGTGTGTCACCCTCCGCATGTGTGTGGTATATGTGTGATCAATAAATCATAAAAAAAAGAAAAGAAAAAAAAAAGACATAACATTTGGCACAAATGAGCACAAGTTATCTCTCTATGCTGACGATCTCTTATTATTTCTAACTAATCCAACCAAATCCAACATAATTTTTTTCTGGATCCAATGGTGCCCCAGCGGCTTTAAATATTTGGGTATTAATGTCGGTGGTTCCTATGGTAAAGTCTACCAAGAAAACTATGTGAAGCTATTGTACCAAACTAAAATGGTTCAGCGGTGGATGGGCCTCCCACTGCCATTAATTGGTAGAGTCAATACAATTAAAATGAATATACTACCCAAATTTATTTGTTTATTTCATTATATCCTAAAAGACCTTAACAAAGCTATATCCATGTTTTTATAGCATAAGAAACCCCCAAGGGTCAAGCTCGTCACACTTCAGACCCCATATGCTAAAAGTGGGCTAAATCTCCCAAATTTCAGATGTTATTACCTCGCTGCTCAGTTCTGCCTATTGTTGATTTGGTTGCATTCAAAGAACAGTGATGTGAGATGGGTCTCAATAGAGCAACACAAAATGAAAACCACACAACCACTCTGGACTATTTTTTTTATACTTATTATTTATCATATATTGCTTTATTTCTACCTGTAACAAATGTACCATACGGGGAGGTGAGGGGGTGTCATTATTTTTTATTTTGATATGTTATGTTTGTTATTGTTAAGATGGAAAAAGAGAATGTGCTAATACTTCTATGCATTTGCATATTTTATACTTTGCATATCTCCAATAAATATACAGTATCTATACAAAAAAAGAAAAGGACCTCTGGGATCCGAGATTACTCCTTGGCTAATAGCGAATACACAAACTCGGCCAGCACTCATAAATTAAACTTTTCCCATAGCCAGTGGGAAGACTGTCACAAACATTCTGTAAAGGTTTCTAATTGTCAACATTGTGTAGACTGGCCACTGCAGAAATACACTTATTATAACACTCATCTGTAAACTCCATCTTGCCACTTGCGAAGGAGTTTCTCTTCGGTATGATATCCCCGCCACACTCGCAAAATACGAAATGGGGGCAGGCTTTAAACTTAAGATGGCCACCTTTGAATATCTGGTTTCCGGTGCAAACTCGGGGGGGCTTTTAGAAAAGGACTTCTGCGATCCGAGATTGTTAAGCAACTAAGCGCTTGTTCTGACAAAAGAACCATGACTCCTAGAACATGTTTTAACTTGTATTGGCAAAAACTGCCACATATTCTGTGTTACTTTTTCGAGTTTCATGGACTTTGGACACAAAACAGCCAATCATATTATGCAACCAAAATAATTTGGGTATGCTCAAATGTCAGTATATAAAGGGAGGTCAATAAATTACTCATTGCAGTGTACAAAGCGCGATAACCTGGCTGCACTGTGAGACGTTTATGGTCTGCTGGGTTGATAATAGTGTCAAAGGTGAAAGTATAACAAGATAAAAAATGAAATAAAATTTTAGTTTTAACATGTTTACATTTAACATGTTAGGCTTTAATGTTTTCCCTATTGGACTGCATTTGTGCGTAATACAGATATGAGGAAGTGAATACTACAGCACAAGACACTGAGTTCTGCCCTATTCAGCTTGCTGTTACAAGAATCACCCTGAATCATCATCATCTTTAATACATTTTATTCATTGTTCAAGTGCAGCCAGCATTGTGTACAAAAATATCATCTGACACAACATCCCCACACACACCCAGAAAACACCCACGCCAAAAGAAATAATGAAAATGTACATTTTTACAGAATTTATATAGAAAAATATCTATATAATAATCTATTCATCTATACAGTGAGATCTTTGTACCAGTTTAAAACTTGTGTTAATAAAACTGTTAATACAAACACTAAACACAATATGCAACCTATATCAATTTCAACATTGTCTACTGCATTTTATGTAAATATGTTATTGATGAAGTTAAACAACAGCAGGTTTCATGTTTGCACTGAACTACGTTCGGACACACATCCAATGAGAAACAGGCACGCAACCCCCAACACATCCACAGAGAAGTACACGAGATAAGAGGGGAAAAGCATAATAAACTGCAGGAACAGTGGCAGTGACCGGAACAGACACTTTCACTTCCTGGAGCACAACCAATGATAGACAAAATTGTAGGCGTGTCAATTGAACAGTTAAAAATGTCGTTGATTTTGGCATTTGTTATGTTCTCTCATTCGTTCATTTCTGATGGCTGTAATATACAATGTCTGTCCACAAATAAACAACACAATAATATTGGCTATTTGAAAATCAGGGTTAAATCTCACTCATGAGCATGAACAGAATAACCGCAGTAGGTTTTGGTGTGTCTTGGTCTGGACTAATATCCGTTTTCCAATCTATTTTGTACAGTGCAGGAGACTTAGTAGTGATAGACACGTGACAAAGTAAAATGGAGCATGTGGTTAAAAGAAGGAATGTCACACAAGTAAGCATGGCCATGTTGCCACACAAATTGCCATGCATACAACACAAAAATGGAATCCTCCAATTTATAATAAATTAGCAGCTATTTTAACAATCACAATGGATATAATTTTCGGATTCCGCTCTAGCAATATTAGGTTATCAAACCCAAATAAAAAAAGTATAGATTTGCTGTTTTCAACCCAGGCCTTATTCAAAGAAGCTGCAGCAGAGCGGTAAGTTTCTCAATATTCAAGGGTTCAGTGAGGTTGCACTATGAACAGTTATAAATGATGGGAACCTGCTGTACTTGTACAAGTAGGAACAGTTGGAGTGGCAGCAGTGATCTCTGACACAACGGTGCTAGCACAATCTTACCACAAAGTTAAAGGAAGCGAACAGAATGGTGATTGAGAAAGTTCAAAACAATGTTGGTGTGTATTTTAAAAACAGGGAAGTGGGGTCATTACATAGTTGGCAATGAGAAAGAAAGAAAGAAAGAAAGAAAGATAGAAGCAATTCATCATTCAATGTTGTAGAACCCTCCACAGAGATCAGACCCACGTGCAGAGGTGGAATAAGACATTCAGTCAGCATCCTGGGAAGGGCGAGCCACCAAGGAGGAGCAGAGGAAAAGTGAGATAAAGAATCTTGTAGAAGAGTGATAAACTGGCAATCACATACAAGTCAAGCAGGGAAAACGATAGTGGAGTCAAAGCAGAACAGGAAAAGGAGAGGAAAGACATTTTGGACATTTGTGGGTTTGCGGTCCACAGTAAAACTAGCAATACTACTTGTCAGCAGTGATACAATTATAACACCAACTTTACTGTACATCTGATTTAAAGGATCTAATTCGAAACTACTTGTATTTTATTGATTAAAGTAAATCTTTGTCTCTACGATACATACTCGGCTGCCTTCCAAAAATGTCCAGGGTGTGAGAGCCGGCGGTTCAACTTGGGCAGCCTCTCCAACATGTCCGCTAGCTGGACGAAGGAAGGTCTCTCATCGGACACAAAGGACCAGCAGGCGGATAGAATCTCCTGCACAAAATACGAGGGAAGATGGTTCGGTTTTGTACCCTAAGTACATCTTGCATTGTACACTAAGGATAGAACGAAGGAACGAGAGCTAGCTTACCGTGACCTCCTTCCCGAAGCTGATGTCTGCCAGCACCTTTCTGAGACCCTCACCACTGCCTACCAGCCAGATTTTAGATTCGATCGGATGGTTGGTGATGGGCCAATCCCGGGCTTGAAGTTCATACCAGATTGTGCTACAGAAATGACACATGACATGTCATGGTTGCGCATTCATCATCGTTCGGGTCAGGTGACACATACAATAATACAGAGGATACTGATAACTGATAATAATTACACACAAAAACCCAGTCCAGTCAAACAACTTCAAACACTCACACACACCTCTGCTTAAGGTGAGTAGCTCTGGCAGTGCCATCATGAATTTCAGATGATTCTATGAGGTGAACACCAGAAGGTGTAATAATATTTTACCTAAAAGCGTAAACGTCAGCAGCGTTCGAGAAAGGCAGTTGGTCCTCATCCTCCACTGGTCCCATCCTGCGCACAATCTCCGGGGCCAGGTAGTTAATCCAGCCCTGAGGAAGCCGCAGAACGTTGTCTCTTCTGAA
The DNA here is from genome assembly GCA_900302355.1 of Cyttopsis rosea. Taxonomy (NCBI): domain Eukaryota; kingdom Metazoa; phylum Chordata; class Actinopteri; order Zeiformes; family Parazenidae; genus Cyttopsis; species Cyttopsis rosea. Next base: position 8,230 of record OMKR01044666.1, on the reverse strand, counting down.
CATACAACATACATACAACACACATTGAAAACCTTTGGTAAATCACCACCATCCTTGACTTTCTTGGAAGCAGTATTTATGAGCCGATACATACCTTCCTTCTTGCACCACCCCAGAAATCCCAAAAAGGCCAAAGTCCGTTATGACAACCTTGTTTGTGTCGTAGAAAACATTTTTCGACTTCAGATCCTTGTGAACAATGCCTTTAGCATGCAAGTATCCCATTCCCTGCAACAGTGACAATTCTTAATTTTCAGGTCCAAAGCAGACATTGAAAAGCGAGTGTGGAAAAGGTGCCATACCTTGACAATCTCCTGAGCGATTTGTCTGGTCTTGTTGATGTCCAGTGTATGCTTTAAATCTCTTACAACAGAGAATAACGGCTGCCCTTTACAGAAGCTATAGAGAAGGGGAAAGGATTGACTAAACAGAACACTGAACACTGAAAAATCTTAATATGATGGTTTGGCTGAATAAACATCAGTGACTTTGCAGTTTTGAAATTGCTGCCCCAGACTTCTCACACAGCTTAATGCCTGCTAACCTGGTAATGATTGCGAGGTGAGGGGGTGCCATGCAGGCGCCCATGAAGAGCACTACGTTCTCATGGCGAGTCTGCCGGTAGTTCATCACTTCCTTCTTGAACAGCTTGAGGTGGTCCTGGTTGTTGCCATCAATCTCCAGGAGGCGAATGGCAACCAACCCGTGCCAGCGACCCTTGTGTACCTTCCCCCAGCGACCCTAATGGAGCACAATCAAAAGGCTGTTTGTACTGTATTGCTGCATTCGATTGAACTCATAACTTAAAAATCCAACCGCAGAAAAGTGCAAAGGAACAGAATTCCAAGTCAGAGTTTGTTGAGATTACAGACCTGACATCACAGCAACAAGGTAGTGCATTCAGTTAACAGTAAACAATGTCGTATCATATTTATTTTATGCAAGAATACATTCAATTCTGGCAGAATTGTATAAAATATGATGATTTCACATGCTAAAATGTCAGCTTCCTCCATTTTGTCTTCAAAAGGTCTTCTTGTCAACACAGACAAGGAGGATTGTGTGTCAAATTTGTATGTCAAAGTTCACCAAAATGAAAAACTCTACGGAACTTTACTTCACACGTGAATCCACTGATCGCGACAGTTGCATTGAATTTAATTGAATCTGATCTAGAATATTGCCGACACAAATGCTGCCACGACTGAATGTGAACAAAGACAACATTTCAGGAAAAAGAACCACAAGAGAACATTTCCCTGAACACCAGGGTGTTGTCGGTATACTCAATGGGCCTCTTTCACGAATAGTGCATCGCACAAACCTGTGCTTGAATCGCACACATTAAGCAAAAATTCTGGATTCATCAATATGTTCGTGCTTGCCTCAGACCACTTATCCTAAATGATATAGCCAAACTAAATGTAATTGGCATATTAATATGATAATAATGAATGTTATACAATATAAAATAAAATTAAAAAATATTTACTAATAATAATGACCCAACGCCTATTATTTTTCTTCATTGGTTATCATGTTTTGACTTTTATCTCTATTAGGAAAATTAATTAACTCTGTACATGGCACATGAAGTTGGTTAATTTAACACTTGCAGGCTATAAAAGGATTCACATTCATCTCCAAGCAGGTGTTACAATATTTAGCTTTATTAGAGGATATTTCTGTATGTGCCTTAGAGACAGTGTATCTTAAGAGGCTGCCAGGATCTGTTTACTGAGTCACCCTCAGTACCCTCACCCTCACCCCCATGGACCAACTCCAATTCTGGAGTTGGTTCCTGGGCGCCATGCTGTGGCTGCCCACTGCTCCTAGATAACTAGGATGGGTAAAATGCAGAGGACAAATTTTCCCATGGGGATCAATAAAGTGTATGTCCTTCAATAACTAGTATTTCAATTTAAAAAAAATACAAATTTGTTTACCTTTAGGGGCCATGGTTCCCTTTTTCAGCGCGCTATATAAGTAGTCTCTAATTGCTGAGAATGTAGAAGGAACTTCCTTATATGGAGAATTTGGGGCATGGTTTATGCTAATTAGAAGTCACAGGCATGCTCCTGACAGTAAATAACCTTTCGGAATGATCAACATACTGGTACTGGTAAGTACCGGTACTGGTAAGAACAAATCTGACTCGTATCCACCTTAATAAATATTAATGAATAAACCAGAGAAGAAAGTTGCATCCTTCCTCCCCAGTTGAACAACCAGACAAGGGGATGTCTTATTGTCCACTATTTCTTCCACATTTGCTTGAAACATTCTCTTTCCCTGAGAGTATGCTGCTGTCTTTACTCCTTGACCTAGTATTAAGTGTAACTTCATCTTGGCTCACCTTGCCAATGAGCTCTCCAAGCTCCAGCTGCTCAAAAGGGATGTCCCACTCTTTGAGATAGATACTGGTTTGGCTGGCTTTGCGGGAGATGGCACCCCTCCAGTGGCTTCTGGCTCTGCGGCAGCTCCCAGTGCTGGGCAGGTCGTCCAGCGCATCTTCATCAAAATCCTTGTTGGGGTAGTCCCTCGCTCCATCGCACTGGTCGAACCCTTCCTCACCGCCTCCTAAGTACTGTTCCTCTGCCTCCCCTTCCTATGGGAAAGAGAGAGATTCGCATAGGAACAAAATCTGATCGATAAGATAGATAGATAAGACAGATAAGATAAGATAGGATTTTATATTTTTCTCCTTGAGGGGGAAAACTTTGGAATATATATTGCACACATATTATGAAAATACATTCATACAGATCTTTCATACAGATTTCATACAACATCAACAAAACATAAAATAAAGTAATGAATAAATAAAATAAGTATAATTTTTGTATATAACATTTGTTGCATGAAATCTTTATGTAAGGAGTCATAATCTTCTGGCATAGTCTGTGACATGTGACAGCGAGAGGTCATGTGAGGTAATTTCATTTTCTCTATGTCCAGGCTAAAAAACTTAGTCTTATTGCCAGGATTCTGAAAGATCCGCAAAGTCATATGAGGATCAGTATTAGAATCACACTGATTCTAATACTTTTTTGTTCTCTCTATATGTTTTTCTTTTATTACTTGGTGTTTGTGATTAATTACTTGTATGGAGGAATTGTTACTGTTCAGGTGTGCTTTTAACTTATTTACTTTGATCAGTACTATGTCGAGATTAATGCAGCAGTTCAACTATTTGCTTCTTCATAGAATATGAAATAATAATAATACAATTATTATTATTATTATTATAATTATAATAATAATAATTATTATAATAACTGGGAATTCACCGTGGGAACTCACCGTGTGCCTTTGCTGCCCTGTGAGCTGCATCTCATTAGTGGGTGACTGTGGAGCGCTTAGAAGGAATCAGAAAAGTTTCAAATCACTCTAAGTGCAAACCACAAAACTTTCCAATTCCCCGCATCGCCTTTGAATATACAGACGTTTTATGAAGCATTGTCATGTGTTCATTGCCTTAATATAAGTCCATATACTACCACTCAATTTCCCTGTAGCTTCTTTTGTTGCTGTGTGGAGAGCACACAAGAAGATTTTATTTTTGTTCCTGCTCATCATCATGTCATGTGTGTCATGTCACGCCAGCACTCTGAGCCATACAGCAGCACTGATTTTACATTGCTTTTGTACGGTCTGATCTTTCTTCTTGGGCTGTACTGCTTTGTCTTCCAGATGGAGCCTAGCAAAGCACCGTGAGCCTTCCCAAGCCTTGCTCTGATGTCCTTTAGTGTTGCATTGTCTTTACTGACAAGACATCCAAGGTAGGTAAACTAGTCTAGAGTGTCCCCATTCACTGTGATTGGTGCATCTGGGTTGGCATTAATGAACATATGCTCTCACGATATTCCATAGGGTGTCACGATGCAGGCTGTCAAAGGCTTTCCGAAAGTCAATAAAAGTGGAGTTCAACAATGGGATAAGGGCATGCCCTTAGTTGGGGGACCGGTGTCAATGTCAAGGACATCCTCTGCTGGTGGAGGGTTTGCAGGATCATCTGGCTCTAAGCAGTTGAGTACTTCACGAAAATGCTATACCCATCTTGCGGTCTGTTCGCGATTTGTCTTAAGGATGTTACCATCCTTGTCTTCGACAGGGCTGATGTTCTTGCCACTGAGTTGCTTTGTGATCTTATAAACAGTGCTCATCTTGCGGCAGCACGCTCTGCTTTATCTGCTCAGTTCTCTACGAAAGCCCTCGTCACTCCTGGCACTCTTCTTTACCTGTATGCCCTGCTCCTTGTAGGTTTCTTGAGTCCAAAACAACTTGGCGGTGAACTGTGACAGCTGAGCTAAAGGAGTTGGACCTAACATGGGGCGACGCACAGCATGCAGCACAAGACAGGTCTTGATGGAGGCAGATTGTCGAAGCCTTATGTCCCACCAGGGACGAAGAGGATTAAGTAAGTAAGTCTCCATCATTTCCATCTTAAAACCATATTTATGACTGAAATGTGAAATAGGTTGAAATGTCCCACAAAAATATATATTTTCTAAATCCTTATTGTAACATTTGCAACAGTGTTGATTTTGTTGACAAAAATGTTTAAAATATTTGTCAACTTTTTTTTTTCAATATTTGAGTATTTTTTTCCACACGACTAATGAGACGAGCGTAGCTCTTTGAAAATAAGAATGATGACTAAATATATTTTTCTTTTTGTTGACGTGATGAAACGAGACCACAATGTTAGCGGTGGACTAACAGACATTCAAATTGATAAAAGTGCTTTTTACAATCACCCATTCGAGCAGTGTTCATTATTGGTTAAGTGTCATCAACGCCAATTCTCTCAAAGAAAAGTAGAGCGCAAAACAGAATGCACAATTGTAGTTGACACAGAAAATCAACATCACTGGAAGTCATATTACAAAGCCCCACGAGGTGGTGCCAAACCAATAACTCCATACACCTTGCAGAATATGACGCTAATCTCTTCCTTGGTAAAGTGGAATTTCTCATGTAATCACTAACATAATTTCTACAGTATTTGTGTGTTTCCCAGAACTTGCCCTTTCAAAGAGTGCCTTGGATTTCTCTCTCTGCTTAATGAGCTAGAAATATTGGAGTGATGAGCTTGAATCCCCTCATTGGATAGAAGAGTAGAGCCCAACAGGTGGATGCAGGGGAGGTGGAGGGAGCGCAACAACTCAGTAAGCAAAGCAGGCAGCAAAGCAGGAAGCAAGCAGGTAGGGCAAGAGGAATTGGCTGCTTATATAGGCCGGCCCATAAGGGCATGGAAGTGTGTGGCGCCATCGAGTTGTCTGACAGAACTAGCTCCGCAAATTACACCTCATTTCTCTAGAGAAAATATTGAATACAAAGCATGGAACCCCCAAAGAAGTGGAGGAGAAGGACTTGTGGCTAAAACCAGACTAAAACTAAGAAGGATAAAATACAATAGCTGCCAAAAATGCAAAAAACACTGCTGGGCGATCAATTTACATATGCTTGCATAGAGTGAGCGATTCAACCTGCTGGGCTTAAAACTAAGATAAAAAATACTGTAGTGTAAGTCACTAATATAAAATAAAGACGTCATTAACGTTGACGTTGGAAGTCACCATATTAACAATCAATAAATGTATTTTTATGTAAGTGAATTGTGTGTATTTTTTGTTCGCACTTCGCAAACACTACATAAAGGAAATGTTAAACTCTCATTCATGGAACACGGTAAATGTCCAGCTGAGCAACCCAGATGCAGTTCGTCCGACAGCCACTATCCGGCAGGATCCGACTGTCGGTTACGATTACGAATTCGATGTGAAGCACGCTTAAGGATCATATACAGCCAAATGTTGTACAAAACATCCATATCAATAAAATCTATGTACAACATCTTACAAAATGCTGATATCAAGTAAGCAAAATTGTTTAGAGACCCATTTATACCCAACATTTTATGTATGAAAGACAATTACCTTTCTCAAATACTATATCGACACAAGGAATAACATTTGCTGAACATTTGCTGTTGTGTCTTACCCAGGCTTGTGGCAACCATCAGCTTGTAACATGTATGAAGGAGTGGGAACTTCTATTGGAACAGAGAAACAGGGAGAAAAAAATATAATTTAGGATTAGAAATGAGAGTCAAAGTTTTCTCAAATAAAGCTTAAAGATTGTGTACTGAGCTTATATAAAAAGTATATAAAATAAATGCACATTCTCAGAGAAGCACCCCACAATGTTTTGGCAATATCCAATGAGACAACCACTAACAGGTCTTTTTGGTATGTAATCGGGGCGGAAAATATTGGCAAGATTGCATTTTGGTTTTTGGGATAATGGACAATTTACTCCTGAACATGGTTGAAACCTCTTGTATTATTGAGAGATATAATATTGAGATCCAACATGTTTTTTTAAGACCTAAACATTTGACACATGGGGCTGTATTTAGGCACAGTGAGAACCTATAGAGCAGCGGTAGGGGTTTCTCAATATTAATGCGTTCAGTAAGGTTGTGCTATGAACAGTTATAAATAGTAGTGGGAACCAATATTTTCAAAACATCTGAGTTGAAAAGTATCCAACCTATCCTTTTTTTAAAGTTGTTTTTAATGCAATGGTACCAAAATTTTCTCATTAAAATGTTTGTTCCCATTATTTATAACTGTTCACAGCACCTTGATGAATGCTTTTCTATTGAGAAACTTACCGCTGTGCTGCAGCTTTTCACTGTGCTTCAATGCAATTCCAATGGGGCAAACTTTTAAGCCTTAAAAAAAAACGTTAAATCTGCTTTTCAAAGACGGAGAGCGTATGTGTTACCAAAGCAAAAAAAAGGTCATATTTGATCAGGTTTTACAGGGTTTTATTGACTCTTTTACACCTCCTCAAATCAGCTCTTTTGGCCAGATCCATGGTATCCATCAATGGAGACTAGAAACAGGAATGTGCAAGGCTTTATTTCAACCCCCCCCCCGCCCCTACTGCTGTAGTCAATGTTACGCTAAATACAATATGTGACATCATTATTCATGTCATTCAAAATACTTATACTATACTACTACAGTACGTGGATTTCCCATTTTCGTTTCCCATTTTGATGAATGGGCATGGTTTATATACAATGGGATGTTTTTTTTCTTTCTTTCAAATAGTTAAAGGTGCAGTGTGTAGAATTTTGTGACATCTATCGGAACAGACTTGGCAGAAATGGAATATAATATTCATAAGTATGTTTTAACTAGTTTTATTCTCGTTCTAACTAGAATGAGCCGTTTATATATACATGAGGAGCGGGTCCTTTTCCACAGAGGCCGCCATTTTGCAAAATCTTAAGAGAGTAGCGATATCTATATAAGATTTTTTAAAAGCAGTAACCAGACACAGAGCCTCTCATTCATCTGCTGAGGCTGACCTGGGAATGGGAAGGAGATGTCCCGGGGGGGTTGGGGTGACAGGTGAGGCGGAGGTGTGGCATCGACACTTTGGGGTTTGCAGTCCTGGAAAGGGGCCGGGGAGGAAGATGTGGAGGAGGTGGCAGATGATGGATTACTGCTCGAGTCCATTCGTTTTAATGTCAGCAGGGGCTCCTGGACATGCACATAAAGTAGACACACACAGACGTACACAGGTGCACACACAAAGGTTTGTATGATCGTCGAACATAGTGAACCTGCGTTGAGAACTTCACTAGGTTCCGTAGGATCAGTCAACAGAATACAGTGGAGCAGAATACGCGCCACAGGGAGTCGCAACATGCCTTTTTTTCTCTCCATGCAGTTACCACCAGATCTCTGCATAATAATTTCATGCTAACTGCATGTGGCTATTGGCACCCATGTTTGTGAATTGGACATTATTTGCAACAAGGCTCATTTGCATAGAATGGGCCAACTTTTCAAAATGCTGTGGTAGTGGGGAGTGGTGTTGCGCCTTCTGCAGTTGGGGAGAGCCAGCACTGGCAACCGGAAGGGGACACAGCTGCAAGAGGTTGAGGTAATTAGCAATTAAATGCTGCAGTGGTTTTACCTGGTGGTTCTCCTGACAGTGAGGCTGGGCTCCCATTCCAGACTGCACCCTATGTTTGTGACTTATACATTGAATCTTGATTTTTGTTTAAACAACCGCCCAGCTTAGGCTGGTTTTTGTTCTGCCTCCTGGTGCATCTCTACCCCGCAACTGACAAGAGACTTGGGCATTGTGTTGTAATGCATTTGACATTTCTTTAGTGCTTTGTAACTGGTTGGATCAACTGGTA
>OMKR01044664.1:0-12659 GCA_900302355.1 Cyttopsis rosea | reverse complement strand
CACCACCCTTCTAGGTGGGGTCTGGGGGCCATGTAGGAGGCAGAATTTATTATTATTTTCATTATTATATTATTAATTATTTACATTTTTTTATATGAATATATGTTTTTAAATGACAGTTTCTCCTTATTTTAAGGTGAAAATACATCCAAAAACACCATGATTTACACCTTCCAACTAGTGCAATTGATGGATTGGGCAACCAAGTCATACAAATGCAGGGAGGGTTGAATGCCTGTTTGTTTGTTTTTTTGCCTTTGTTTTGGAAACCCACTCTACCTATCTCATACTACACAACCAAATGGACTAATAAGCAGGTTGCGCTATTGTGATTGTATTAGTTGGCATAATCTTCCAGCAGCTGAATGGGATGATGCAGAATAAAAAAAATAGAAACAACTAGATTTATTGACTGTGGCTTGCTTTTTGACTTGTAGTTCAGACAAGCGGTGTGCTAGGGCTGGGGATAATCTAAATCCTTCTCCTTAAAGATTAAAGTGACCTCCTAATGAGCTTTCACTAATGTCGGGGCTTGGGCAGGACTACAGCTCTCCCCTGATGAGTCTTAAGACAATGTCAAGCAGGCTACTTTTTGTTTCTACTTGGATGAAGCTGAAATGGCTTTTCCTGCATTTTTGTTTTGTAAGTCGTTTGTTTTTTTGTTTTTTGTTTTTTGCAATTTACAACTTTGTACACTTACCAATTGCAATTACCAGTTAAATTGGCTCAACTCCACCCTGGATGTTAAGAGGATTTCAATTCAGACTTCAGACAAAATATAAATAAACAATATTTAGGCTATGGTATGGATATATTTTTTTACTTTATCTGTATTCAACTGTAATTTTACTGAACATTCTCCCTATATTTCCCATTACTTCTTCTAACTTTGCCTTCTCTTTTGATTGAATCTTTTTTCTATATCTTAATAAACTATAACTAAAGTTCAATGGTTCGTATTCTCATGCCTGGAATTTTCACTCTGAATCACTTTTAACCTTTCCTTCCTCTTTCCTGTGATGGAGACTAACCTGTCTCTTCCTGTGTTGTTTCTCTTCTCTTCCATTCCCCTTCTTTCTCTTTCCTGTTTCTATTTTTAGTGACTAATATGAGGAAGTCTTTGAACTGGTTGGACCCTGGAATCAGACTCTGTTGTGTTTAGACTGCCATTTGGGAACAGTATGCCAACCCAACGGTGAAACACACCGAGCCCCAGCGAGACCCCCCCCTCCCCCGTCCCCTAGCCATTGTAGCTGCCCACTGCAAGTGGCGTAGGGCAGCTTCGTGGTGGACCCTCCAAACTCTGTCTGCCGCCAGAGTACCAGCTCACAAACGCCATGGATTCTCCCGCTAGAAGTCGCAGTCGAGACATCATGGCTTCTGACCAAGCCTCTGTTCCTCTATTAGGTCTCCGTGGCGGCTGTGCCCGTTACCGTCACCAGCACATCAGGAGAAAGCTACGACCCGGACGGATCTTGGGCTTCGTCATCAGCCTGGTGGGGGTCAGTGCAGTGTTTTCATGGAGTGCCTTGATGTTGACCATGTCGGCAGCTCAAGAGCTGGGATCTGCCGATGAGGGGTCGGCAGATGTGGCAGTACCCCAAAGAACTCTTCTCCACCACAGAAACCATTCTCTGGCAGAGGACACACCTGTGGCCATGCGCTCGATTGACATGAACAAGGGGGACTACCCCACCGACTACTTCAGCCTGGATGAGAGGCGCCATGGCTTTGTGGTGCTCCACATGTTCGGCATGCTCTACATGTTCATCGCCTTAGCCATCGTCTGCGATGAGTTCTTTGTGCCGGCGCTCACCGTCATCACTGAGAAACTTGTCATCTCCGACGACGTTGCTGGGGCGACCTTCATGGCGGCCGGCGGATCTGCCCCGGAGCTCTTTACCTCTGTCATCGGAGTCTTTGTCTCCCACAGTAACGTGGGAATCGGCACCATCGTGGGCTCAGCTGTCTTCAACATCCTGTTTGTGATCGGAATGTGTGCACTGTTCTCCAAGGAGGTGCTGAACCTCACCTGGTGGCCTCTGTTCAGAGACGTCTCCTTCTACATCATTGGCTTGCTAATGCTCATCTACTTCTTTCTGGATAACCAAATTACAGTCCTGGAGAGTATAGCCCTGCTGTCGTGCTATGCCTGCTATGTGACGTTCATGAAGTTCAACGCCAATGTTGAGCATGTTATCAAAAGCAGACTTGGGAACAACCGGGTGGATGAGCTGGAGTCCGTGCCCAAGGTGAGTCCATTGAATCTAAACCTCTAACTTCTGGTCCCACCGGTTGACCTTGTTTGCATTCATGTATCCCTGGTCACTTTCTCTGTCGCTTTTTCTGTTATTTATAGCTGATTCTATCCCTCAATCCATCCTTATATCTGTTGATCCATCTATCTATCCCACTGTACAATTGTCACCATCTGTTCGACTGATCTCTTCTTGACACATTGACAATTATATTATCAATATTTGGTCCCTGAAGTGTTAACAGGACTGTGAATGTTGTTGGGTTGTGTTTATAACTGATTCACACATGTTTAAATGTGAGAGCAAGCCCATCAGAAATCTGCTACTGAAACCTCACCAAAAAAACGTAGAAAAAGAGTAGTCATGAATTTCAAAGGATACATTTCCACTTATTCCAGAGTACACAGCTCGTTGTGAAAACCAGTCAACTTTTTCGTGACTTCATAAATATGTCTTTCATTAGTATTTTCATTAGGTTTTGATCAGTATCTGGGTTCAGAAACTCAATTTCCCCTTTGAGGATGAATGAGACCATACAGCACCTCTATGGTAAGAGTGACCCCAGAGCATTTCAGCAAGCCTTTGACCAGAGAGAGAGAGATGCTGTTGAATGGTGGACTGGTACCAGTGATCCAGCTGCTCGGTCAGCCTGCCAAACCCTCCTGACTTCCCTTCTGGAATAGTAGGGAGATTTGTCTTAACCTGTCACCTGTGTGGCTCAGATATCACCAGACACAGAGACAGATGGGGAGCCTTATTCATGCTGACTAAGTGAAGTGGTGCAGAATCCAGAACTCCACCCATTCCATTTATAAAATCAGACCAACTACGGCTCTTTCACCAAGGCTCGGAATAACAGCACTGGTGTAAGGACAATCGCTCGTTCCTGTTTGTGCTTCTTAACCAAAAGTGTATATTTCCGAAAGTGTGTTGTATGAATAGTCTATTTGTTATTAGGAGGATCCTCTCTCTCTCTCTACAATAAATATAGGCCTTGCAATTTGAGGGTACAAAAATTACAGAAACTCAAGCAAAGACATTGCAGAGCAATAGCCAATCATTCTCAAGTAACACTCCTCAAAACATCTCAAAAATTAGACGGAAAATTTTAGAGTTCTGATTTTTCCAGGAGTTTTCTCAGAAACCCAATAAAATTCAGAGGACCACTGAATTGTAGGCTACAAATGGTGCAATATCAGTAATAGTCCTTCTTTAGGATAATTTGAAGAGTTCATCTGAGGTCTGATTGGGTTCATTAATTGTGAATCAAATTTTTGTATTCAAATCAAATTCATTGCTTGTTGAGTGAATAGGTGTGTGATGGTCACTGCAGGCATATGACTGAAATCATCTTAGGGTCTATGCATCTCATGTTAAGTCATGTACCAGTGTGTTAGAAAAAGGATCATACAAAGAGTTTGGTTGTTCTTCAAAGGGAATCGTCCTACCCCTTAACTTCACTTTTGCATCTCTGGAGGTTGATCACAGGGCAAGGGATTGTGGGAGGAATGGCACGGCTTTAGGCAGGCATTCTGGGTAAATAGACCGATCTTGATGAAATTAGAAGAAGCAATGAAACTCTTCAGTGACTTCTAATAGGAATGGAACGTGTTCAAGGAGTATTTCTCTCCCCACTTTGGGTGCCTTTAACCTCTGACCCCTGGTATCATGAAATCCAGCAATTTTCATCTACACATTTTTATCTTGATTTCATTTTCCTGTCATATATCTCGAACATTTATGTAGGTAGTTTACAGTACAAATCATATATCTATATATAAATCATCTATCTATCTATCTATCTATCTATCTATCTATCTATCTATCTATCTATCTATCTATCTATCTATCTATCTATCTATCTATCTATCTATCTATCTATCTATCTATCTATCTATCTATCTATCTCATATAGTATCAGTACAATCTATGATATCTATATGAAATGGATCCATAATAATGTAAGGAAACACAGTATATCTACACTCTCCATCTCCTGTAGGTTTTCACCTTAGCCAAGATTGAACTCAGCTGTCTTCAGTACAAGGCCTCACCTTTAAATCCTCTGAGTATCTGGGATTTGTGGGGACTCAGAGTTCTGAGAGCTGTGAATTACAAAATACAGTGAAATCCAAAGAGTAGCGCTGCATGCTAGTTAAGCTTCCTGTGCCCACAACACCACCAGAGTCCTGACATCCTGGAACCCTGGAAATCTGGATAGTGAAATACATTTTGAGGATAGCTGTGATGGTATAGTGTGTATGGTGTATTTGTTAGTGCAGTCTTAATGTCACCCAACTTACCAATCACTTCATGTCAGGCCAGGAGCACAAGCAGAAAGATGAGGGAGAAGTCTGATTTGAATATTAGCAGCAGAGAGCAATATACTCTGTCTAGTGCTCAGTTTACTGAATAAATAGCGGAGCCCAAAGGGAGCAGAGATGAAGGATCCCGAAGGCAGTTCGCAAGAAACGACAATTTCATACAAGTGCCAATATACACACTTACAAATGCACTGTGCTCAAATGTAATCTTTATTGTAAATTGCTTTAGACAAAAGCATCTGGTAAATGTCATAATCTAACTAAGATCATATGAATGCATTACATGAAAACACAAACTCACACACACAAACACAGGTACACATAGAGTACAGACACTTATAACTGAAGCTATTACCTTTTACACATCTGCTCCCATCAACCCTTGTATTTTTTTGTTTTCTCTGTCTGTGTGCGCAGTTGGAAGCAGATCTGTTACTATCTGATGTGGTCATCTCTTACGGGACTGAGGTGATGCCTGCTGAAGTTACTGTTCTGTAGGCTGTTCCTAGAGCAGCACAGCTGTAGTCTAGCCCGGGCAGCAACCACCACCAATCCTTCAGGGCCATCTAGCCAAACATTTTTTCTTTTGTTTTATATTTGAATTTCACAGTCTTTTTTTACTTATCTCATCACCATTAGCTTCTGGGATTTTGTTTACAGAGTATGCAAATTACTATGGTTTTTTTTTTTACAATTTCCATTTTGGGCCATTTGTGATCTTATGGATCCAATAACAGTGCTGCTGATGTTAAATGTGTCCCCTAAGAAGAAAAATAATGTTTTCCTCAGAACATTGTTTGGTCAACTTTTGTTCATATCGCCTCCTATACTAAAATAATCCCTGAGGTGAATGAAGTAATCGGTGGAAATGGGAAACCTTTAGGTCTCCTGTGCATGTACCGTTTTCTCTTCCTGCTCTGTTGTGGCCCCTTAATGACAAAACTTTGCTCTTATTTTCTATAATTTTTTATTCTACCAAGTATACCTATACAAGGCCATCTACATCAAGCAAACCAAAACAAGACACTGTTAATTTTACATTTTTGGAGATTTTTTTATTTGAATTGTTTTTGTAATTCTTCATGTTATGAGAATAATTTAGCCTAATTTGACATGATGACGGCATTCTGAAATGGAATTCTTCCCCAAATCTACCCATAGCTAGGGAGAGGTCTTTTCATTTGTTTGACCTAAAGGGTCCACCTCATACCTCTGTGCGCTATCCATAGCCTGCTATTAGTATCACTGATCTTGCAAAAGCTCTGTTTGACATTTGTTGCCTTTCTTAGAATTGGGTCTCCCACGGGCTGCCGCGCCGCCTCCACTAGAACAAGCTCTTCTCTTACTGCCCTCTGGCACTTCATGTACGACTTCCTTGCCCTCATGTGTTGGTAGCTCTTGAGTAATCCTCACAGGTTAAGCCGCTCTGATCCCGTTAGCTTCTCTAAGAATAGACAGCTGCTATGTGAGGGTTGGGGATGGGCTCTGCAGATCGCCGTGTGAAAATGCAAGACCACCCATCCTCAAAGCATGCCCCCCCACACACACACAATGAGTGTTATGAAGTTTTAGTTAGTTGGGACTGTTTTTGTCAGTTTGGGGTGTACGGTTTGACTTGAGCCCTCAGTACTGCAGTGAGAGTGAGAATAGCTGCTTCGGTAGCCAATCACACTAAGGACGCCAATCCCCTGTGATCCCCTTCTGAACTGCTTACCTGCAGTGACGACAGCAAACACACAGCAATCTCTAACACTCCCCACGGATTGATTTTTCTACAGTTACATCAAAAGTTGCAAAAAAAAGAGTGCCCTTCCCGTTGTAGATGCAAATAGCTCAATGTTAAACTTTCATTGCTATTGTTTAGTCTGTATGGTAACAGAGATTCACTATTCCGATTATTGGACCTCATTTGACAGAAGTCGCTTTCTCAAAATGTTGATTTCTGTTTCGTCATCCCAAAGCTGCAGGCCGAGAGTCTGAAACGCAGAGGAAGGACACTGGTTTGACCAATGAAACTGCTGGCTGAAGTCGAACTAGAGAGAGAGAAAAGCCTAGTTTTCACTAAAACACATGGGCTGAAGGATGTGAAGGAGATATTCAGTGGTTTGGATGCGTTCAGGCTGTTGGCTGATAATGAATATGCAATTATTGGCGCCCAGATCTTTAAGCTATTCATGGTGCGACTAACCTAACCCATAGTGATATCAGCGGCGCTATGAAAGAGAGTACAATTCCATGGAGAGTGAAACAATGTGGATGGTGAGATGGCAAAAGTGTGGAGACGGAAGGCGTGAATGAGCCCTGTAAACACTGTGACCTGTGAAGGTTGTTGCGGGAGTTCACACGCAGGCTTGGAAATTACTGTGCTAAAAGCAGGTGAGCTCTGGCGATTAATCATGGCTAAGTCCCGCAGCTAAGACAGTCAGGTGGACGCCACAGAACCTTGCCGAGGAGGAGAGGGTTGGTTGGAGGAGAGGAAAACTGAGCTGTGTCTTCTGCGTCCTTCTGCTCATATTGGATGACTAAAGAAGAAGAATTTGAGTCTATCTAGAATTAGTTTTTTCACCCATCCTGAATATTAGAACAGAGCAAAATATAATTCCCAGAATATAAATTGAGAAGTGAAACGACACTCACAGAAAACACACTTCCACATTAATTGGATGGTTCTCCATGTTCTTCATCCTTCATATTGTTCAATTGAGAGGTTTTTTAAGTTATTGGACGGTGGGGTGAGCGTACAAATTTGGAAAATAACCAAATCCCTCCATGATCCAATATGCAATATTGTAAATTAGCCTAAGCACAACGTCTCAGCAAAGGAGTGCAAAGAAATGATTCTTGAAAGAACCTTGTTCTGAAAGGCTTTGTGATGAAACAAAATGTTCAATATGATATAAGGTATGATACGATCTCAGGTAGGAACTACCACAACACAAAGTATACATACTTGGCATATTGTATAATACAGGTAGAAGAGGAGCTTTTTAAAAAACAGCTTCACAATGAGTGAACAAGAAATGTATAGAAGAGGAGAGGAGGAGAGAGAGAAGGGAAAAGGGGTAGAGATAAGGAGATAGGATAAAGAGGTGAGAAGATACTGGGGAAGAAAATAAATTCCTTTCTCAATGCCTTTTTAGTGGCTTTCACATACAGTACATTTACATTAGAAATTCTTTAAATTTAATGAAAAGTGAGAAGAGACATAGTGTCATATCAAAAGGCAAATTAATCTAAGAAAAGCAGATAATTGCTTTTGTTTTGAAGAAGAATGATTTATTAATCACACATGCGGAGGGTGACACACACACACACACACACACGCAGGAGTGGTGAACGATGAGATACAGTCTCTGCGTTTATCCCATCCTGGCCGTCCTTCCTCCAGGGGCAGCCAGGAGCAGTGGGCAGCCCTCACTTCGTCGGCGCCGGGGACCAATTCCAGGTGGTGGGTCCATGTCGTGGTCAGGGACAGGACAGGAAGTGTTCTGCACGTTTTTAGTCGGGGTCCTTATGTTGGAGGCAGCAGTGTTAACCACTGAGCCACCGTGCCGCTTTTTGTTTTTAGAAGGATTTGTCAGGTAATTCTGGAAATCAAACCTCCATAGTTCCAGGTTAGCTATTAACTATAGCTAACACTATTAACTAAGAGTGAGCCACTATTGAAGTGCGTGACTTCTTAAAATGTAGTCCTAAAGACCAAGTTTCAGTCGTAGAACTTCACGCAATGGAATCCCCACTATTAATGATGTGATTTGGGGACTCACCAGATTAAGACCTATGCTGGAATTTGTGAAACCTACTCTATTCTTTGACACATGTTGGCAGTGTATTTGGCAGTGTGATTTCAAAAGATTGCAACATCTGAAGGAAAACTGCTCCTGTGTTTGATTTATTCATTTGACAAAGTTCCAAGACAAAAGTGGATAAACTGCAGTTTCCGTTGTAAAGAAATTAATGTACCTCACACTTGTGACCATATAATCTCTATCGACAGATTAATGGATTTAATAGCTTGTAAGTTTCTGTTTGTAAGAGAGTATGTAAGGGAATATAGTTTTGAGTGAGAATGAATCTTGTCACATTGTGTTCCATTGCCCATTGATTTTGTGTCATGATGATAAATCTGGCATCAGTCGTGGCTGGTGTAACATTTTTGCAGCGTGAGGCGTAACCTCGAACTACTGTACCACATAAACAAACCAAATAATAAATGTGACGTCATTTTAAAATATACAAATGGATTTGTGAACAGCTACAACCACGTACAGCATTTACATGAACAGTATTAGTTACTGAAAACATTATTGGTGGTAAAAAATAGCTACTTTGGCCATGAGCCTCTAATCATCTCACCTTGTGTAATCTGCCTCACAATGCATTTCAGGCTCCTTTGGAAATTCGTAACTACAAAATCTGACCAGGAAAGACGCCGATTCGGACACTGACATCATTCAAAATGGCTGAAATGAATTTCTTAAAACCTGAGTCATACGAGGTGACTATTACAGTAGGTACTATTATCTAACCCTGGGCCAAGCTGCTTTGACTGCTGCTACCATGCAAAGTATCCAGTGGAGTGCTCCGAGCTGCCAAGTTTATAAAGAATGCAGCATCGGGCCGCACGAAGATGACACAGAAACATTATAAAAGTAGTTTGTGTTGTTTAGAATAAAGATTTTCCAACAAGAAACTCCCAGCGACATCATAAACAAGTGACAAGCGTCATTGAAGCCTGTAGAATTTTGGAAAATGTTACATGCATTATTATAGGTTGAAAAGGAAACAATATGGTTTTCATTTCTTCTTACTATCATGCAACTGAAAAATATCTTTAATATTTACCTATCTAGTTCTTTGCAGGTGAATATTTACAGTGCTTATGTTGCCATGGAAAACATCAACGACTTTTGGCTAAGGTCACGTATAAGCAAAATTAACGTTAAAACTGAGCAAAGATTAGAAATTAACATCAATACTTCTGCTCTAAGATAGTGGAATCGCAATGCTTGAAGGAGTTTGATTTTTAATCAATCATATGGATCTTTATTTTACTTTTTACATTTGAGAAAATTGAATCTTGACTCATTGTTGTAGTTAACAGTCAATTTCAAGAAAAAAAGGTGGAGTAAGTAATTAGGCAAAATACTTAATACTAGTTTAACAAACAAAGTATAAAAAATGGGTGATACATATAATTATTTAAAATTATATTATTGTTAAGATAATAATTATAATAATAAATGTAATAAAATATTTCAAATAAATTGAAAGATTACAGTTTATTTAAACTACATATGTAAAGTATCAGACAAAAACTCCATAAATATTTCAGACCTCATTACGTGAAAAATGAAAAGTTTGTCAATTTAAAATTTTTTAAAGCAGGCGTGTTTCCTGAGCCTCTCTTTCATTTAATTCAATTCAATTGTAATGAAATGAATCTTTATGAAAATAATCTTTAGAAGTTTTGCACTGCTCAAGCATAACATGGACACATGGACGGATTATCATGACCACCATCCCTGGACACAAACTCGCCACGGCCCCTACCACACCGAGCATTGTTTTTCAGAAGTTTCGATGGAGGTATGTTCAGTCTGTCAGGTCTAATGAAAGATCTGAAGTGAATCAGTTCATCGGCAAGACTCCTTTCCAAATCAGAGGGATTGGCAGAGGAAAGCGTGGTCGCTTTGTCAATTACTTCACTGTCCAATGTGGTCTCTGGCATAAACAGAACCCAAAACAGATCACATAGATGTATGCATGCATGCAGTCTGTGGTCAAGACAGCTGACTAACTTATCAATAACCACATTAAATGTTTCTATTTGGAATTTGCTTTTCCCATCAAACAAAGCATCATTTTCTGCACTTTCATATACTTTTTTTTATTGCGCTTTCTTGGTGCGCTGGGGACTATC
This sequence comes from Cyttopsis rosea, assembly GCA_900302355.1. Taxonomy (NCBI): domain Eukaryota; kingdom Metazoa; phylum Chordata; class Actinopteri; order Zeiformes; family Parazenidae; genus Cyttopsis; species Cyttopsis rosea. The sequence goes on along the minus strand of OMKR01044664.1, from coordinate 2,154 downwards.
TCTTTGTGCTGACACAAAATCACGTAGAGACCTAAGAAGCTGCACTGCTGTCATGAGGTCTATGTCCGCTTTTTGAAGCTTGTCATTTTGAATTGAATAAGAATAGTATTCCAGAAATTTGCCATAAACACAGTTTCCAGTTTATTTAATTTTACAGTGTGCTGGCCTCATTTTGTGTGTCTCTTTTCTAATATTCATCAAAGGGCTCCCTTATTTTACAATAGTTTTGCCAAAGAGCTTTAGTGGAGTCAGCTCGGCAGCTCCACCGAGTGTTTGATAGTGACTTTAATGTTAAGTCTATATGGATATCAGAGTTCCAATAAACTCGGGACATACAAGGATTGCAGTAAATCAAAATACTTTCCCACCTCTGGACTGCTGGCCTCTATGCTATTTACACCTACTAAGTTTAGAGAATGGGCAGGACAAGCCACATAATGGATTTATGGGTTTCTTTGCTTCATGTGCGCCTGCAGTCCATTGTACCACCCCGACATGTTGCTGGCATTATCAAATGATTGGCCGACACAATTGGATAAGTCCAGCCCAAGCCTGTCCACAATCGCAACCACACAATTTCCAAAAAGCCAATCTTTGTCCTGTATAACTCTAAATTGGCTCAAAAGCCAGAAAACGTTCCACTGTCTTACCTTGCTTGCTAACAAATCTAAGGATAAATGTTAACTAATCTACATGAGATAGGCTGGGAGTTGAATCTCCCATTAACTCAATGAACTCTTCACCCTTTAGACTCTGCCCTTCTGACCGTATGTTTTAATGTGTTCTGCCAGAAACGGGTCAAATTGGGATATTAACTCTAAAATCCCTAAATAGTTTCTGTTGTGTGACAATTCCAGGAGCTCGTCATTTCCTCTAAATGCCAGTCCTCTGTCTCCTAAAAACTTGCTCACTGCCACAACACGTCGTAGAACATCCCTCCAATATTGCCTCACAGCTAAAGTTTGCATTATTAGGGCAGAATCAATTGCCCCAGTGCCACTCAACCTCTGTATCAGTATTAGCATGTTGGACATATGGTCTGGGTTCTTCTCGTGTTCAGAAATGCCATGGGAATGTTTCCAGTCCGCCCACAAATACATAATTTTTTGTCCCAAAAAGTTTGCAGGTGAATACAGTATAACAGCCATTCTCAGAGTGCTAGTCATCCATTAGGCAATCGACTGCACAACATGTCACCTATTCCACAGTGTCTTGCCGATGCAGCATATTTTGCTCGTCTGTTGTGAAACGAAGAGGCCCCTCTTTCAATGAGAATCCTTTTTATTTTGTCACTTGATATATATCCCTACAGCGCAGTCTCGCACCAGGAGCAGTCTTCATCCTCCCTCTGATGTACTGCACTCTGGTCAGGTTCATTTTCCGCCGATCTGCATTCTTTTTCCTCCACAGACGATGTGAGAGGGCACAGCCAACTTCCCTCTGTGCCTGGGCTGGTAGTGCTACCGTTATCCACTGTGGCGTGAGTAGGAGGCAGTGCTGCTCCACCACTACCACATGTCTCAATGCTGCAGTCTTCCTGTGAACTTTACACATACTTTACACAAATGTATATATTAAAATATATATTTTTTGCCTGTGCTGTCAGCGTGCTTGCCATACAACAGTATTTGTATGCCGTTGCATCTAGGACAGAGTTGATCTGCAAGTGGAGTTCAAATTCTCGACCTGCAATGCCGCTCTATATTCATTCTTTAATCAACAAATACTGCTGCAGTAACTCTGTCCTAGGGACAACCTGTGGGATGACAAGAGCACAGCTTTTTTGTTACAAGACCATCACCAATCCCCCTCTTTGGAGCACCATCTGACCATGTTTTGATCTATAAACAACTAATCATCATTACTTCTCTAAGAGTGGGAGAATCACCACCGGTGAGACAAATAAACATAGAAACAAACAAACAACAACATGTACATGGAAACATAGAAACATAGAAACCTCAGACGACAACATATATTGACAAAACATAATTGAGTCCAAGAAAATTGGAACAGCAATTCAGCACGTGGCCTCTTCCTGTGATAGCTATGGCTGTAAAGGAGAGAAAAATGAGAAGGATGTAATCAGGAGGGTGTAGGGGAGTGTGTTCGAGGCAGGTGCTGGTGGTGTGTGTACCTGTGAGTCTGCCTCTG
>OMKR01044662.1:0-12855 GCA_900302355.1 Cyttopsis rosea | reverse complement strand
CCCGCCGTGTCATATCTGACCTGCCCTGCAGGGGGAGACGCTCGCAGGAAACAGGAATTAGATTCCAGCTCCAGTGCTCTGAGAGGAGGAGAAACCAAGTGGGAGGAAGAAAGCACGGCCATCTCACACACACACACACACACACACACACACACACACACACAGTCCATAACATGCTCTTTATGTCGCTGTGGATTTCACACTGACGTTCTACTTGCACAATTGCTTAAGTGAAAACTAAACTGCGACGACACACAAGCACAACACTCTACTCTCAGGCTGCGAAATCAGGGCATCTACCCAGTGTGTAGATGTTTGTGTATTTATGTGTGTGTGTGTGTGTGTATGTGTTTGTTTGTTCTTGTGTGTCATGCTGATCAATCTAATAAATAAACAATAGATAGATAGATAACCTCTTGAAAAATAATAAATATAAACCTAAAACCTAAAAAACATTACACAAAACAGTCATATGAACCTAAATAATAAACACACACACTTACTGATTCACCAATTCCAGGTCCATGCCGTGGTCAGGGACAGGACAGGAAGTGTTCTGCATGTTTTTAGTCAGGGTCCTTATGTTGGAGGAGACCACGGGGAGAACGTGCAATCTCCACACAGTGTTAACCACTGAGCCACTGTGCCGCAATAAGATAAGGTGTCTTGCAGAAAGAAAGGGTCAACGTTTTCTATTTTCCCCCTTTTGCTGCCTGTAAATCCAACGCTTTGAGCCCCGCTGACATCTTAAAGGAGTTAAAACACAGTTTGCCCCGCAAAGCGATTCCACATGTGGGTCGCGCTCAACCTTGGCTCCCAGACAATGCCGGCAAGAGTTATTAGCCGATGCTAATGTGCAAATGTTGAGCCAGAGTGTGTGTGTTATAGCGAGCGCACGTGTGGACACACTCGCACACACACGTACACACATGTGTATGCAAGGTTATGCACACAGGGTTCTTCGTCTCTGTTGGTTTTGTGCCCCCCACGCAAACACACGCATACAACGTGCACGCCTGCACTCATGCACACGCGCACTGGGATATTAGAAGAGAAAATCAAAGCAAACAAACAAATGAACACACTTTGACTGATCCAAGGTCACTTGTTGCTATTTCAGGGTTTGCTGATGATGTGCAGTTATGCTGATGGCAAGTGGATTTACTTGCGAGTCGCTTCGGACAAAAGCGTCTTGCTAGATTACAGGCGGCGAGCCGATGAGATGAGTTTATCATCCTTCTCCTTCGTTTCAACCTAACCTAACCTGTTTTTTATTCCTTTTAGCCGTTCCTGCTGTGTGTCTTTATGTAAACGTGACGCTTTTGTTGAGTTCCATTCCTTCCGTGTGCAAACTTAGCCAGTCAATAAATACGTTCTGACTTTGTCTTTTCTACTTTTCGTTTTGTCTTTTGGCCTTTTCGATTGAGTCGTCCCCGCACGCGCCTGAGAAGTTTCTGCCTACAACGCAAGTCTCAACCCCCTCAAAAGGTCCCCACAGCTTGAGAAGAACCTGAAAAAGTAGATACACACATACTGTACATAACCACACAACATTGCTCATATCTTTCTTATTAGTCATGCATGGGGTATCAGATTAGTGATGGTTTGTCTTAGAATGGAGCGGAGAGGGGGATGGAAAAGGAAGAGGAGAACCAGAGGGCAAAGGTGAGGAGTCTGGTGAAGAGCAGGAACGATTTAGGGAAAAGAACCGTCAGTTGTGTTTTCAGGCGATGAGGGAAGATAGAGGTCATAGAGATGGACATAAGAAACATTACATGGGAGAGCGTGATTGCATTGAGAATGATGAGGCCTTGGTTATGTGTCAGGTAATGGCTCACGAATGTGGCGATAGTTGGTTTTCTTGTTGCTTTTTGAGAGAAATTGTGACACATTAATCAATAGTGTTCCAATTTCAATCTTGCTCTACATCCTGCAGGTAACCCTTTCCCAGGTAGTCTTTTCCATGGTACAATTGCTTTTTTAAGGCATGTGCTCCACTATATACTCTAGTTGTGTCCCCTACCTTAGAGGAAGATCCCTACAATGTATGAATCAGATTTTGAAATGGATGCAGACTTTGATTGGAATGAGTTTTGACTGATAAATGATGTCTTGGTAACCAGGGTCATTGGAAAGAGAGGTCGACCAACGCGGTCCCCTATGGCCCTGAGCTTTGGAATTGACACATTCAAAGACATATTACATGCTGGAGGAACTTGTCCAACCTGGCGACAGTAAGCAGGGATGGGTAGGATCGGCCAGTCAACAACTCACACACTCCATCAGCTGATGCCAAAGCTTGGAGTCATTGGTGGGAACAAGCAAAACCCTGCAAGATCTTTGATGACTGCGCTAATTATGGGACATGGGATGAGGATTTAGACTTTTGTGCACACTTTTGTCATCAACACATGTTCAAACAGTAAAACCTACAAAGTCTAAAGCTTCTCTCTGTGTTATAATGAAAACACTAGGATTCTGCAGACTAATAGAAGGACAAAGACATCAAGTTGGATGGTAATTGCTACAGAAAATTACTCATGTATGTAACACTGCTGATTGGCCTCTAAACAAATAACATTCCAACTATTTGGAGAACCATGCACGGCCTCTCAGCCTCTCAAATTGCCTTCTGTTTGGCTTTATGCGCTTGAGCACTCAAGCAATCGGTGAAGGAGAGGGCTTTTACAGAGCTAATGGAGAGTGGTAAGAAACTGTTAAAATGTGCTGATTGTAGCACACTCAGCGCATGCAGTTCCATTGTTTACTGACAGTTTTGAGCATAAGCAAGGCACTGATTTCCAAATGGGTTTCCTTGGTGAAAGTATTCTGAGTAGTGCTGGAGAACCACATTTTCTAGAAATTACAAAACCTAAAGGTCTGCCCAGGAAACCAGCAGAATATTTGGGGGTTGATTAATGAAGCCAACCATATGGCCGCTTTCGTAATGCTTGGAAATTTCTAGGACTGTTATTCTAAACCAAGTGCAGTATAAAAAACACCCTTTTGAATAACTTGTGCTCTTGTTTCACAGAAATTTCCACACCGACCATATCTGGGTTCAGCTTGTCCATTAGTTGGATCAAAATAATCTGGTTTGGCACCTAAAATTGTATTACTTATATGTATTACTTATATATTTTATATTTAGTTTGTCTTTCTGCTAAACCCTCACAAAGCCGATGTATTCCACAAAACTGTTTCTTCAGCTGCGTTTATGCAATAAAAGATTTTTCAGTTCGATCAAATATTACATGTCATACATTCAAATTAGAGTATTATAAAATTTCACTTTCCAAACAGCCCATCCCTGCATCCAGAATGGCGTACATACTATGTACTGCATACTACATGTTTGTACTATGATCAGGTGTGCTTTAGTATGTGACTAAAAAGTACAATGGCTTTTCTGACAGCTGCTCCATTTCCTTTCAGCACTTTTTGGGTTGATGACGACACTGCAGAGAAACCTTTATGCACAGTGCATTGTGGGATATGCTTGCCAGCGTAGCATGCAGAGTTGGCATACTGCAATACTACAATATTGCACTGGATGTAGTACGTTATCCTGGGACTTTCCTCATACTCTTTGAGCACACTACGGTTTTAGACATCCTAAACACTAATTTGGTTCACTAAATAGTATGCTAGTATGCCATTTATGATGCAGTGGCTGCCATTTTGATGGCAGTCCCTAAAATCTGGGCTAAAATACCAGCACCTCAATCCCTTTGAATTTCTGACAGTTTGACATCATTCCAAGTAAGGGGTGGAATTGGTATGGAAACCATATGGCAGTGGACTTCCACTGCCTTATGGCATCATGGGTGCACAAACATGTGCCAACTGCCTCTCAGCTACAATAAATCAGCACGATTTGAGTGCAGGCTTTAAGTTGCACTGGAATGAATAGCCCAGCAGGCAAATTTGCTGAGGGTTAATTGGGCACAAATGAGGAACCAGATGAGGACGGATGGTAAATTATGTGCCAAGAAGATCGCAGAAAGATGAGATCAGGTTGGAAATATGTGTGTGTGTTGTCCCAAAATCCTCTATATATATTTCATGTGTCTGCCCCAATGAGGAGTTTTCCAACAACCTCTTCCACAACAGAAAGAGAAGACCCTCTTCTTGGCTTCCTGTTTTGAGTATTGTCGTGGACTCCCCAGACGTGTGGAGTGAAGACCGAATTCCAACGAGCCATATATGTCCATTCCATCCCTGGCCAGACTCACTCAGTGGGTAACACAGGAAGCTGGTGCCTTCGTCTCCCCTGTCCTGACCCATGATCTCCTCTGAACCCTGACCCCTGGTGAGCCACGTGAGCGACCATCAAAATGTCCTGGCTGTCACGACAAACACAAACCAGGCTCAGATGGGAGATTAGCACTGATCCTGAGGGTTAGTTGCAAAATGCTTTAACACTTAGTCCTCAGAAGTATGAAATGTACTCTTTTGGGTGCCACAGTTACATACTTGATACAGTAAGATGAGAGTAGAAGATAAGATAAGTAATGGACAGTCCTAGACCTAAACTCAAGGACGGCAAGATAATTCCTTTTATTTGGAAATGATGAAAACAACAAAGAACATACCTGGAACATATCATATGCATTAGAGAGGTATAGTTGTTGCGTCTTGGACATTTTCAGTGATTCCTTGGCCAAGACTGTTAAGACAAAACAGTAGTGAACTGTCACACTACTTCCTGCACAACTAAAAAATATAGGTCACATGCTACTATCGTGGGAATTGAAGGACATGGCGTACAACAAATAGAGATATGAACTATGAAATGCTCTATCGTGTCTAGCCAGTTTAGCCAGCCAAATAAAACCAGTCAACAGCCAATGTGTATGAGTTTTTCCTTGTTTGACAACCTTGACCTAAGAAACTAGATGGACAGGGGAGACAAACAAGAGATCTATGTCAAGCACACATAGGACATCATTGGGATTAGAGGTGGATATGGCATGTGTATGTGTCTATGTATACAGTATGTATGTAAGTATGGATGCATGTTTTTGCAACACACGGTTTAAAGACAATTCCTACTGTAAGCAGCAATCAACATGGCCAGATCTTGAAACAATGTTATTATGAAGGGACCCTTAACCATCTGCCCTATGGATATCTGACCCAAATCCATGGTGCAGGAATCTAAGGAATCCACGTTAATATCAGGGAACACGACTAATTCGGAGGAAGCAAATCTATTAGATTAGGTGTGTTAGTAGCCCAGTAGCGGCTGTTTTGGTGTTGAGACTGTATCATGAGGGGAAACTGTAGTCTCATTGGCACTTCTTCTTTAAAAGACAAAATGTGATGACTAGGTTTCAGGGTCAAGGGTCAAGCCGCTTTTCGCTTTTTCTTTCTGAACAAAAATGTTAAAACTTAAGTCGTGGTCTCCAATCATGTGCTGTATGGGGGTCAGATGAGATAAATCACAGGACTGGAAGACTTCCCTCATTGGCACAGAGAGGGGAAGCTAGTTAGGGAAAACACCTGGTGCCGTCATTTGTTGTAATGAAAACCTGTGTACGCTGCAGCCCGCCATGCTCTATGATTGATGACCAATGAACTTGAGGTGAGGTTTAAAGTCCTGAGTAATATGGGTGTGAAAGGGAAGACATTTGGATTGAGAAATGAATACATTAGTGAATACAAATGCCCGAATCCCGACTGCAGGCCCTATGACATATGGCAAGGCAAGTTTATTTGTCTAGCATACATAAGGCATTTACATAAGGCATTGTCTATAAGCAAAGAAGACTAAAAGCCAGCACCCACATGGGTCGTTGGGACTCAAACCCAACTAGAAACTCAGTAGGACTGTTACCTACACACACAGGAATACAAATCTGAAAACAGACAAAAACACATAGATAAAAGGTTAAAGTATCATTTAAAAGTAGGAAGCATTAGGGCAAGCCTGAGATATGGACTGCAACACAATGGTAATTTTTCACTCAATGCTACGATACATGTTAATAAATTAGCACACACCTGATTATCCCCCTTTTTCTCTCTTTCTTTGTCTATCTCTCTTTCCCTCACTAGCTGGCTCATTTCCTTTAGGAGGACAAATGGACAGGAATGCCGTGCTTGGCGATGAGGCGGGTGAGTAATAAACAGCAGCCGCATTTGGACCCAAAGCTCATCCCTGCTGCTCTTCATTGGCCCCATGGGTCCATAGCTAAACTCTTAAGGGTGGTGGTCGTGGGGTGCTAACACTATCCAGCTGGAGGCTGACAGCAATGACAGCATCTACATATGCACAACAGATTGCTTTCCTAACCTCCCGCCCTCGCTCATTCTCCCTCTCTGCCACACTACCTCCCTCAGACTAGAGAAATGGGAATGGACAGGGAAGAATAAATAATGGAGCACTTTGCTCCATTATTTATTCTTCCCTGTCCATTTTTTTAAATTATTGAAAATGATCAGAATCCAGACCACTTGAACACACTTGTACACAGGAAAGGACAGTACAAGTGATGTTGAATCAGTCTGACAGCCACCACCAATTCTTGCTGGAAATATATTTGGTGTATCTCAGTGGGAGCTGTCAAGGGTTTCATTTGAGCTAGTGCACAATATCTGTTGACAGTCAGTGGATTCACATCACCATCCAATCAGCACGGAGGAGCGTTTCACATTAGTTGATGTAAATATGCTAAATAAAAATGCAAACTATACCAAATAACTAGAACAGGCTTTGAATTTCTCTTTGGCCACATCTTCCCGCTGTGTTTTCATTTAACTTCATGGACTACAGAAGAAACCGTGACTCTCTTTGAAAGCAAGCACAGTAGATGCTGCCGAATGTTCCCAAAATAAACAGCAGTTATTCTTATAAAAAAAAGGAAAGTCAAAAAATGACATCTCTTCAGTTTAACTGCAAGCATTTTTTCCAAAGGAACCATCACATGATGCTCGCGTTGGTCAAACACAGCCGTTGTTTTTATATTCCTAAACAATGAACCCTACTTTCCCTAGCAGACAAGAGTTTCCTTGTAATACAAGTGTTGATAAAGTACGGCCCAAGAGAGCTTAAACTAAGTCTTTGTTTGCAGAAAGACATGTCCCAGGGCCTTAAAAACCATAAACCAAGACAACAGCAACCTCTTTTCTCTCTTTTTCATTACAGCAACTTCGGCTATATCATATTAGTAGAGACGGCTCTAAGGCAGTTAATAAGTAAAGTGCAGAAAAACAAATAAATTGCAAGAAAACTATGGCTTTTGATTCCCTGAAGCATTTGAACTCTATCCACAAGCCGTCATGTCGATAAGTCTTCAGAGGGACAGGATTTTCTAGCTCATGTTTCATTGCCTGTGTATTAGCGAAGGCCAGTCAAGTGGTTCACATGACAGCTATATTGACCCCGGAGAGAGGAACGAGAGGAGAAGAAAAGACCAAACATGTTTACCATTCATTAAGTTTCCAATGAATGCTATTTGAGGAGGAGGGGGCAAATAACAAGCGCGCAGGAATCTCGGTCACAAAAACACAGAAAGGGTTAGCACGATAGCCGACTCGTCACCTCGGGCAAAATCAAACAAACCCCCTGTTTTCGAAGGCTCCATAACATTCTCAAAATGCCTAGTTTGGAACATTCTGGGACCTGCCATTTCATGGCCGGTCCCGGTCAGTGCTGAATGAAAAACATTGTGTTCAAAGGGCCCTTTTTGTGACCTGTCAAGGCCTTTATTCAGAGAAAATGTGGACAGACACCATCTTCATCGACCCTGACCCCTCGCCACAATGGCCATTACGTCGTCAAAGTGTCACTTAGCCAAAGCGCCCACACCGAGCGCTCCAGCACTCGCATTATCACCAGCTGCAAGGAGTTAAAAGTGGAGGTTGGGCCCTGGAGTGGCATGGAGGGTGACAAAATTCTGCCCCTCGTTGCCCCGTGTCAACCCATTCAGGGTGACAGAGGGGTCATGATCCCTGAGTGACTAAAAGGTGAAGGGTCCCCGGCAACATCTCTCTATTACAGAGGGAGAAAAGGATGTCAGGAGGGGACTTTAGAGAGATTGACACATTGGTAGTCTTCATTAGGAGGAATTGATTGTAAGCCGGTTGAACCATATCCCTCTTTTAAGTTTTTCACATGAACAAAATATCATTTTAATAAGATTTATCGACAGTTGAATAAAAAAGCAGCACAAATTGCAACACTCCAGTGTGTTTCAATAGGAGCTGCAAAAATTACAAGTTAGCCGCCTTGACTTCATCTGATTATCTCAACAACCGTTCATCCGATCTACTTTGGCGGGTGTATTGCTGGGGACCCAAGGATGTCCATCCATCCATCCATCCATCGCCATCCGCTTATCCGGGGTCGGGTCGCGGAGGTAGCGGCTCAAGCAGGGGGCCCCAGACTTCCTTTTCCTTTACCCAAGGATGTGCAGTGTCGAATTTGGTGCAATTTGGCCATGCGGCACATTGAATATTAATAACCTTTGAATAAACAAGTGAACAGCGAGCCGGGGGGGAGGGGCTTTGCGAACAGCGAGCCGCTCAGCTCGGTGCAGCAGCAGGGCGGGGCTTCAGGGCTCTGCGACTGAGTCACTTACGTCCGCAGTGCAGCCCCATTATGTAGTCAGTTTATCCAACCGCGTGACTTGGGTGTGTTTTTTCCCATGAGAAAGAGTGTATTTCCCCGGTGGTTTTCACCGAGAGTCGCCGTGACTTCCAGGAGTGCAGCAGTTCAAGTCAGAGTGTGAAGTTGTTCGGATGAGCGGTTCTTGAGAAACCTCCAAGCAGCAATAACGGGGGCCAAGCAACCGGCCCTCTCCGAACAGCCGTGTTTTGAACAGGCACTGCACTAGTTGTTGTAAAATGAAGCACTCCAGGTGACAGTGAGAACTCCACACATCAATATGTAATGAAATTTTACTAGCAATATGGCAGTGAAGTATGGCAAGCCATTTGGGACATAATACTATCAAGTAAAAGAAAAGTCTAAAGTGTTCAGACCTCTACCAAGATTTAACTACTCAACACTACTACTACAACAAATCCCAGCAAAATGGAACTGACCAATTGGCTTCTCCAAGGTGGCCGCAGAGAAACAACTTCTGATGTAATGCCTCATGAACGCGACGCCCTCGACACTAGCACATAATCAAGCCAGTGATGGATCACAACCTCGCCATGTCAGGCTTTTCCTTTGAGATTGTCACACAGGGCTTTTGAAGACCAAATATCTGCCAAAAGGCATCCATAATTTCTTTCTTAGAAGACGAACCTGACCACTTGCACTTTTCTTGTGCTGGGATTGTTTATATCGCAAGACCTCAAGCTACATTCTAGCTAATTGACAATCAGACTGACATTTCTATGGCTGACCCTTGACCTAGCGGTTCGCCTACTGTAGTACTCAGAGGTATAAATAGTCCATGGATCAGTTTTACACTAGATACAGTCGTTACGTTTTCATTTGTTTTAATGTTGCCTCTGTAGGTCTGGTAGAGGTGCAATAAATGACTCAAAATGGCAAAATCTGATGGAAAACTAGAAATAAACAACCCTGCCCCTTAGATCTGACAAAGTGCCTCTGGAAAATGGTGGGGTCAGAAGGTCACCCTGTAAATGGTTCTCTTCGCCTTTCAGTTTGGTCTGTGATGTGGCTCTGAAATGTTCTAGTAATTTTGCTTGGAGCTTAAAGTCCTCCATGAGACAATGACAAATCTAACATGGAAAAAGGAAAAAGAAGAGGAGATTGCAAAGGGAAAACAGTTAAACATGAGGACCAAGAAGAACAGCCGTCAAAGACATCATAAATACTCAAAGCTCTCACGAGTGGAGAAGCTCTGGGTCATGTCAGGGAGGATTGCGTAATACCAATAATTCTTGCCTTTCTTTCCATTTCAGCAGAAACATCCATTAGCAACATAAATATTGTGCATCAGGCGGTCAAAAGGGATCTCCATGTGAATTGAAGTGAATTCTTCCAAATCTCTAGGCATTGCCAATAACATCCTGCAGGGACGTAACAACAAATAAATGCATATTAATATTAATTTGGAATATATTTAGTTGCAAGAAAACAGTAATGAAAACAAGTGACACAATGAAACGGGTGGTCATAGCATCTACAATAAAAAGTTTGACTCGTTTTGGAGATTCTCTTTACGAGTGACTAGTTCACATTCCACCTAAGTAAATAATTTAGACAGAATGAAATGATTCTTGTGGGAATTCCATTCAGGACTCAAAGCTTCATTCATCAAACGAATGAAGAATTGAACAAATCTTTTTACTGAGTCACTCGTAAAGAGTCGAATCTCCGATAAAGAGCCAAACTTTTCATCGCTACAAAGCATGCAGTCCTGGTCTTGGAGAAACACTTGAAGGTTTTGGGTTGTTGAACCCAGTCATGACCAAATGCAGTGAACATGATCCTTATCAGGTTTCTGCAAACCATTCTTATCATAGCACATAGCGGCACACAAAGATATGTGTTAAATTGCACAACATCTGGATGTTGGGTTGAAAGAAAATCACCAGTTTTGGCATTCAGAATTGACAGATCCAAAATAAGACAAGGGTCAAAACCTTAAAAAAAAACCTCACATTCAGTAGAGCCCCTGTCCCACATGGAATCCATAACATTTCTGGATAAAAAATATCGGGCAAAGGCAGTAGGTAGTCATTCACACATTGGCCTCCTTTATGGAGAAGTTCCACGTGAGAGTCTAATAGCACGCGAGACTCGGCAATACAGGATATTACGTAAAATGTATGAGGCGGTAGATTGTACAACAGTACCACAGATCTGTTGGATAATTTCATCCTCAGCTGGAATAGACAGCAGTTCCCTTATTTCATTATTTCATTTTCGTGAAATGCTGTATTCAGCTGTTTTGCTTGCTCTGTTTTCCAAATTTTCCGCGCCTGAAATGACCGCCGTGCTCACAGGTTGTGGAATTTAAAGCGTCACTTCCTACGTAGCTACGTCGCAACGTAAGCACCGTCGTATGTTACGGAAATCTGATGCTTTCATTCCCACTTTGGCTGCGGGTGAAGATTCAGGTAAATTTTACTATATCGAGAGTGGGGAAATTTACGGAACGACTTTTACGTAACATGGACACTGGCCCCTGTTCCCACATTACGCCAATATGGCACAATGCCAGTGGATTTACTGCTGTCAGTGCAAATGGGAAAGGGGCTCATGTCTCATATTCAGATAGCCCTATAGCCTACTCCCTGTCCTCTTTTAAGTTAGATTCTCTTTGAACGGATGGCCATTATCTCAAACATCCATATATCCATCTCTCCATCCCACCAGTTTCTATTTGAATCTATGGCCATTATCTCAAACATCCATCCATCCATCCATCCATCCATCCATCCATCCATCCATCCATCCATCCATCCATCCATCACACTAATTTGAATCTATGGCCATGGCCATTATCTCAAAAATCCATCTATCCCACCATCCATCAATCCATTCCATCACCCATCCATCGAGCCATTCATCCCACTTTCAATTTATAAATATTTGTCACGACCTCGTGTTTTAATAATGTTATTGCCGTCATGATAATCATTCCCATCAAAACATTTCTTTGTTTCTATCCATCCATAAAACATTCCTCCTTGCCCCAGCGTTCTATGTTATTTATTTTTTTCAACCGCATGTGCCACTCGTGCAGTCTTGTGAGTCCTGAGTACAGCACACTGATTTGTTTTATTCTCGTCTGATTAATATCTCAAATGGTAAGAATTGGCATTGACGACTAATAATCTATCGGTAGTCTGGTGTCTGTCTTTTTACATTTCGGATACAATCAACAATGTGTCTTCAGTGAGTTTACTATTCCAACAATGGCAAGTCAATAAGACCCTTGAAGGACAATGGGTTTATTACTGTCACTGGAGTGGATATCACGTGTCGCCACGTGAGAATCTGGGCCGATGAGTTAGACCCTGACCTTGAGTGTGTCAATCTCAGCAGTGAATATGATAGATAGATAGATAGATAGATAGATAGATAGATAGATAGATAGATAGATAGATAGATAGATAGATAGATAGATAGATAGAAACAGAAAAATGAGAACACCTAAACATTGACAACAAATAATAAAAATAAAAATAAAGCTAAAAATAAACAATAAAAAATTGGCAACATACAATCAACCTAATGATAAACAATAAATATAAAAACAATCAAAATAGCCTAGAAAATAAATGAGAAAGAATTTACAGTGTACAATAAACTTACACATTAACTAGAAGATAGAGATATTTTTCCATGTACAAGAAATAACACTAATCATTAATTTGTACATAATAATTAACAATAAACAATAAAAACCATAAACCTGAAGAAACAAAACAAAAGATAAACAATTAATGATCAACAATGTCAGACAATAATACGGTAATACTCTGATCCATAACCCCCCTACTCCATGCCGGCCCTCGGGCCAGGAGGAAAACAATGGGAAACATCTGCTGGTTTAAAGCAATCACCTGGCACTTTTTCACAGTTGTGGGTCTCCAGGTTAACATCTGCATGCATTCTGGCACTAATAGCATCAGCGCTAGTTTTAGAACACCTATAGAATACCTATATTACCCTCGCAAATTGCATTTGAGTGCGTATTTACTGCTTCTTTCGGTGATTAATCTAATTTAAAACGTACACACCTCGATCCAATGCCGCCTCGGTTTGACATAAGTAGAAAACACAACAATAAGCAGCAGCTAAGTATAAGTGCCGCACTCACTGTTACAACGCTGTAATAGAATGTTCCAATCACAAAGTTATTATGAATGAGAAGAGCAAAGAACAGCAAAAAAACATCAAGCTTAGCCACTAATCTCCCG
>OMKR01044658.1:0-15271 GCA_900302355.1 Cyttopsis rosea | reverse complement strand
TTTTTGCTGCGTTTCAACGAGCTGGATCTCTGCGTGTCGGAGAATGAGACGCTCAAGCACGGCCTGAACGAGTCCACCACGCCGGAGAGCACAGCGGTCACCAGTGGCCAGGCCCGCTCCAGCACCCAGGTCCCCCTCTTGCTGGAAGACTCGGGTCCCATCAATGTCTCGGTGCCCATTACTCTTACGCTGGACCCCCAGCGCCCCTTCGGAGGCTACTCCCGCAACATCACCCACCTGTATGCCACAGTGCTGGGGCAGCAGGTGGGCCTAACCGGTAGGTTGTCCTGTTCCATCTTACATGGTCTCCAAAGTTCAGCGAAGTTGTACTTTTTATGTGCCTGCATTTAATAGCACACAGAGGGCCCTTGCAATCCTGGAATAGTTGTTGAATATGACTGCCTTCCTCTCAACCTGTAGAAGTTATAGAACAAGAAAAGGAAAAAACAGCTATGGAACAGTGTTTCCATTGTATTTCAATGCTGAAACTGTCTTCTCTGTTGCAAGATGTTTTAAGAAAACGACTCAATGCCGTGTTTTGAGGAAACTGCATTTTGAATTTCCTTCCAGGTGTGTCAAACACACCTGCCAGACAAATTAAGTAGAAATTAGTGGAGAAATTGTGAAATGGATAGCTGATTGGTGGCTCCCTGTCAATCATTACTGCTTCTGCAACAAACACAGGTGGTTTGCTGTATATACACAAAAAAAGACTTTGGAAAGTTTTAGAATATCAGAAATAGTGTGGAAACAAGCATAGATAAACAGTGTACTTTAGCAGCTGTGACTATACTATTTATTGATCTGTCAAGTTGGTCTTTCAAGTTCAAAGAAAAGACTATGTAAATAACATAGTGTCATAGTTCATGTATATGTAGTCATCCAGTCATAGATTTCTTTCAAGTGTGAAATTCCCACAAGCCCTGTGGTCTGTGTTTGATTCTTTGAACAAAAAGAAAAGTCACTGCAAGGAGTGTGTCCTTTTATTAATGGATTTGAGTTACCTCTTCGCATGGTGCCTTTGGCGGGCCATCGTGAGCCAACAGTGGCGGCGTTGTGCAGTTCTGGCCGTCTCCCAGCACGTCGCCCTGTCTCTTTCAAATGGGCAAGGTCCAACAGTACGAGGGGTCGAGGGCTGAAATAAGAGTCACTCTCCTCTGAGACAATCTGTTGTGTATTTTTCCTCGACATTCCTCTTGTCTCCTGGAGCCAGAAGTAAGAGAAGTCTAATGTGTGAGAATTGGTGGGTGAAGGTGAAATAAATTGCAACAACAACATTGTAATTTTCTTCTGTTAAAAGTTAGAAAGAAAAAGAAGGTTTTTCAGACCTAGTTGGCTGAAGATATTCTCAGTCTTTAATGGATTGGTTTGCTATATTTCAACACAGTTTTGTCTCATTGCACTGCATTTAATTACAATGAAAAGCAGAAGAGTGGTAAGTTTCTCAATAGTAATGCGTTCAGCGACATAAGTTATAAATGATGAGAACCAACATTAAAATAAGCCGTGGGTTGAAAAATGCTACACATGTCCATTATAAATTGGCCGTGTGTTCTTTGTTGATGTATTTTGTCTCAATCATGCCTCAAGGCAGATTATATTAGTCATCAGATCAGAGTATATCATCTACATCATTATGACTTCCTAATGAAATTCACAAATTGTTGTGAATAACAGCAGATGTGCTGCTCGCACAGGGGAACGGAAAAGAAGATGACACTGACAAGACTCTGCAATTTTCTTCAAATGCTTTCGACAAAAGGCATTGCAGTGTGTAATTCAGAGGGAAAATAGTTTCCAGCTAATCCATCTTGTTTCTTCTTCCTCTAACCTTTATCCTGCATCGTCAAGGAAACATTGGCTGAAGTTTAATAATTTTGTTGCTCTGAGGAAATCTCACCATTCCTCGGAGGTAATTATATTCTGCACAATTATAAATATAAATAGAATATTTTTCTCTCATTCAATTTTTTAATTATAATACAATTATGTAAACCTTTGCAAAAACAATGGCAGTCATTATTCCGTGCCAGCTCACAAGAAAAACTCAAATTACCCAAATAGCACTTACCAGCTGAACCCTAACAAAACACCCACACCCCTAACAAAACACTGTTGGGTGCCCTGTAGAGGTCTGGTCCCTCTGGGAGTTGAGTGTTCCTGGACCCGGCCTCACATTAAAACAGAGAGACGTAACCTCCCAGCCTTTACATGCCTGCCGATACTTAGCTGTATTACTATACCCACATGCTCCATCTCAAGTCGATGCCACAGATAACAAGAAAACATGATAGGAGCCTCTAATGGAGAAGATCATGTGGTAAATCCACCTAGTGTGGAGTATTGATTTGTTTTATGAAATGCTGTGGATTTGCAAAAGTTGTGTAACTTTCATTCTTCAACCATGTGAAACCATAATGGTAAACTACCAATGGCTTTGGTAGTTTGCCGCTGCTTGGTACAGTAGAGCTACGACTTTTTCCCTCGCAAAGCCGAAATGTTGTTCCTATGTTTTAACCATAGGAAATTATTTATTTCTGTCATCATGTAAATGTAAAATTTATGGAACCATGTTTATGGTTATGGAACCAATATTGCTGCTTCTGTCTGTGATCGCTCACTTTTTTAATATCATGGAGCCTGTTAATGTCACATGTAAAATGTTATTGAAATGTATCGCCACTGGCTTGTCTTAATTGCTTCTACTAATACAAGAACTCCTAAGTTAATTGATTCTCTGTTCAAGTGTCGCCTGAGCACTTGCAATATAAGTCACCCCTCATCCATATTTTATTGAACGATATCCTCACTCACTGCATGTAAGTCAGTATAGTGTTTTTATACGAAATTATCCTCTTTTGGATCTCAATCCATCATATAGGGAAAATATAGCACTGCCATTTGCATGGCTGTTTAACTCAAGATAATAGTTAATTCAGAGTCACTTCTGGGATTTGGCTAGCCTGGGAACCAGACCAATCTGCGAGCTCATGATTAATTTGCTCTGGCAGATTGGTCTGGCCACCCTCGTATTCAAACCAATTTCTACCCAACCATTTTGTGGTTGGGCCAATCACAGTTGCCATTTTCCGTCACTCAGCGCTATGTCCCACATGTCGTTACTCTGATTGGTTGTAGGTCTGTTCAATTGCGTCCAGAGACATTTTGGTCTGCAGCCGTTGGTAACGCCCCATGGAATTGGAAAATGGACGGAGAGATTCCAGACCAATACGCATTTGCGAATTGGTCTGGCGATGCCAGGCTAGGATTTGGCTGTGTATTAATGCGTATTCCCTACCAGGTCACAGAACTGTTGTCATGACCTAAATTGGACTGGGAGTCTCCAAGTGTTTCTTCAGTGACTGGTCTGTGCCTGTCATCCTTTTTTGGGGGACCACATGCACCACTGACCCCAGACGGGTTTCCCCACTTAAGAGCAATGGAGAATGCAGAAACCTCATCAGTAATATATTGACGGAAGTCATCATGACAGAAAATATATGGATGTTTTTCAGCATTTAGACATGCTGGGAAAATAATAAAATGACTTTCTTTTATTTTAAGTTTATATGGTCTTTCATTATACATTGTTGTACTTACCAAGAACATATAGAAGCTTTTTTTTCTGATATGAAGTAAACTTAATCCCTCTTTATTTTCAATTAAACCAGTTCTCCTTTTGTTAATTGCCTATCAGCAGTAGTTGGCACACATATGGCTCTTTGGGACAAACGTAAATATACGCATTAGGCAATTGTTTACACCTCGTTCTGTGGCGGCTGTCTGCCCTTGGTTTAACAGGCTTTGTCCAGCTTTTCCTCGAGCATCTGAGAACCACCAGTGGGAGTTTTGGTGATATGATTTCCTGTCGCATGGACTACTGGTTCTCTCTGCAGAAGTCCCCATTGGAAATTGATGCGTCATCACATTGCTGTTGACGCACAACCCTGTTTCTCTCTCTGCCATTTCCCAGTAGGTTAACTTTAAATATTGTGCAGGCCTACAAAATCACTCTGGCATTCATTGTCATAAGCAACGACTCCCACTCAAATTGTTTTGTATGAGGCAAGGGGCCTGCGTTGTTTGATTGCAGCTTTAAAATTGAATGTTGGTGAAAAATACTTTTTTGGGGTTTCTTTTGGCCAAAATAATTACATAACCAAATCTCAAACGGAGTGTGGCTCCTCCTTTCAGTCTAGCTGCAGTGTTCCAACGGCAGGAGCCGGGATGTCTGACTTGCCAGTGTTAGATTCTTTTTCTTCTCATCTGCCAAAACCTGTGACAACACTGCCATGTCGACACAAGAACTCTTGAAAATTTACTCATGCAAATGACTTGTCTGTCTGGTTTTTCGACAGCGATCTCCAGTTTTGGAATTAATTGTAGCTTGCATCTTACGAGTTATGAGTGGATATCATTAACTCGCATTTCAAAATGACCATTAAAAAGATTAACCCTAGAATGCATAGACAGCTTGTCCCCATCCTAGAATGCATATGCTGGTTTAAAACTGACCCATCGAAATTAGTTTTGTATTTATTTATACGTTGGTGCATATTGTTTAATTCCTATTTAATTAAAGGAATTGAGTTGTTTACATCCTCAAACACTGAAATTAAGGATGATTAAAACATTGTTGTTTGAAAGATAAAGCAAGAAAACAATCATCGGGCTGATTTTTGCCCCATGATATGGATTTTAGAGTTAAGGTCTCTAAATATATGTACGTGTATATTTATATTTGTTTGAAAATTTTCTTTGCTGCGTAGGCCGGGAAGCCCACGAGGAAATGAACATCACCTTCACTCTGCCTGTGTCCTGGAATTCTGACGACTGTGTGCTCCACGGCCACTGTGAGCAGGTGGTGTTCAGCACTTGCATGACCATCACAGCAGCCAGCAATATCTTCCCTGTCACAGTGTGAGTTGGATTGCATCCCTGGCGCACACCACCCTTCTCTTCCTTCCCTTTAGAGCAGAGATACTCGACTTCAGATGGCGAGAGGGCAACATTTAAACCACAACAGATGCAAATGGCCACAACCTACTTTCATTTTCTTTTGTCACCATCTTCAGACGGGCTCTGACAGATGAGCTCCCATGATAAATATGTTATCAATAACTTTCCCTAGTGACGCACTGGATAAGACGCACTGCCTAATTTTCAAACGATTTGTGGTGACTAAAGATAATAATTAGACACTAATAACCAGATATGTCGGGACCATAAAATAAAGGCTCACAGGCGCCTGTTGAGTAAGTAGGCTTTAGTGTGTAGCGCAGAATTGCTGTTTTGCGTGTTTTTATTGACACACAAGTTGCTACAGGAGACATGTTTTTGACTTTGTCAGAAGTTGCAATGTGTCACTTTTAAAATTATAAAATAAAATAAAATTGGAATCCAACTTCCATTATTTTGCCACTCCAAGAGCTTTGCATCTTGTAAAAGCTTTAGCATTCATGCAAAATTTAACACTTTCTCCACCACCATTCTGTTGTACAAAGAACAGGACTTCTTTGTTCCAGAAGCTTCAAGGGTCTCATTTTCTGCAGCGCGGTTCACAGCACCACCACCCTACTGTTTTCACAAAAAAGGTTCAGGTTCAAATTTTATCTTTTAGCAACAGGAGAAATTTTCTCTTCATACTCAGACAACCAAGTTTAAAAGTCCTCTTGTGATACCATGATATATCTCAAAGAATTATTCATTGTCCCTTTTAAAGGCCACCTCCTCCAAATTTGAAACTCTTATAAAAATGGCAAAAATTTACCTATAATAAGACACAAATTAAGAACCCATAACGTAACATTCAATGAAACGCTAAAATGGAAACTAAAATGTATTAAAAAAAACAAAAATAGATATCTATGAAATAAAAACAGACAAAACCAGCTGAACCGAAATTAAATTCAATTTCAAATGAAAACTGAGAAGAAAATTATGTATAATTATATGAACAAAGCTAAATCTAAAGTCATTTAAAAATATTCAAACAAGAACGTCACCACATCAGTTATATTAACCCTCCCCCATCACCACAATGTAATTTGTGTATTAATTGGACCACGCAGGCAGCCTCCACACTGCGTGCCGGAGACGTACACCAACGCCACATCCTGGTACAAGTTGTTCACCACAGCACGCGACTCGGACACCAAGTACAGCCAGGACTACAACCCTTTCTGGTGTTACAAAGGAGCCATTGGCAAGCTGTACCATGCGCTCAACCCCAAACTGACGGTCATCGTCCCCGACGTAAGTCTTCACCTTTACCTGAAATGCATATACGTAAGTGGGAGGATGACTTATTATAGCTTTAAGGCCATCAATTCTGTTTTGTCAAATCATTGCATCCAACCTCTAGATTTGTAACATATTGTGTTAATTATTCAGATAAAAACAGTACCCATTAGAACTAGGGATGGCACAATAAATGTGAAGTCAGCCACGCAATATAAATGCATTTCACTTAAACCAACCAATCATATGTACACAAATTCAAGTTTCTGAGCTTGAATTGCTTTTGACAAAAAAAAATTTTGACTCTTTACAATATACACTATATTGTATAGTGTATATTGTGAGTACCATAAGTATAAAATATATTTGTATAAACATCACAACTATCATAGGAAGAAATCCTTAATGAATAATTCACTGTGGTGCAGGTTTGTTTTTGTTTAAATTGAAAGCATTCAATTGCATTTTTCATTGGATAAGATGCAAAAATCCAGCACTGTTCTGAATGTGTTCTCCAGTTGTTTCAGTACGACTCCATTCAGACCCGAGTGGCCCCTGAATGGTTAAATTGAGCAGAGACAATTTAGAATACAGCCATTCGCTAGTTTCAGTCTCCATACGGACACTGACGAGAGCTTCGGGAGTGCTGCCTGAGACAGCTTTTCCTACTGTCATCAACAAAACAGTAAAATAAATTATGGCAACAAATTATAAAGACCAAGTTGACACCAGACAGACCAGAAAGACACCAGTTGGTCTTTATAATACCTGTTGAAATGCATTTGACTTGGCTGGCATGAATCACCATCTGAGCAGTTTGAAAAACAACAATAACAAACCAGTAAATAAAATCAATTTTTTCATTCATTCATTCAACCTTTATTTAGTCTCGAAAATCATTGAGGGTAGCCCTCCTTTTCAATGATGACGAGAATACATCAATTTAAGTACGATATTAAATACACAAGGGAAGACAACCAACAACAAACAAAAGGTCTGTTCCGCTACACACTGCACCTTTAAGTCAATTTAATATTAATTAAGACCTTTAAAGTAACTGGAAAAAGTCAGATAACCTTTTCTTTGTACATTAGCAAACATGTATTAATTGAGGAAAGGCACATTGAAGATGGCGGCCCAAACTATACAGAATTCAAATGATAAAGTTTATATAAAGTCCAAAACTGCCCTTATATATTGCTCAAAGCAAAAGTCTTAAATGCTGGTATATACAGAAACCCTGTGAATAGAAAACAGGGCACTATTGTGCTTTTCTCAGTGGACCCCTTCCCTCTCTTAACCAGGATGACCGCTCACTCATCAACCTTCATCTGATGCACACAAGCTACTTCCTGTTCGTCATGGTCATCACTATGTTCTGCTATGCTGTCATCAAAGGCCGACCAGGCAAAGTACGACAAGCCAACCCCGACTTCTGCCCTGAGAAGGTACGGTGCACACCTACAGTTTGGAGATTTTTATCATGAAAACCAAGGTCCAAAATCATATTCCAGTCATCCAGGTAAATCATAACGGTAATGCGTTACCCTTGGTAACCAAGGGTTTATTTCTTTTGTATTGTATGAGCCCTAATTACTACATGGCGAGTGGTGGTTCTTATAAATCTACGGGGATAATGCTGCATTCACATGGTACACGGTAGACGGGAGAACACCGGCAACGGTGCACAGCATTTGCCGTCCTCCACAATGGAATTACAGCCGGATGTTCCGTAGCAAATCAAGTCTGGTGTAGATATGGACAACGTGAGGCTAATAAAATTACTAAACATTTCTAAAATTCTTATATATAATTACAGACACAAAATAATTGAGTTTAATATATTTTATTGGAGTCATCACCATAACAACATATCGTCACGCTCGTTTCGCTTTGCCGTCGTACCTCTACCTCACTCCGCCCATGCCGTTCAGAAAGCGCCGTTGTCCCGTCTACCGTGTTGCATGTGAATGCAGCATAATACCAGTGAAAGTACATATTCAAATATTAGATATGGTAATCTAAGGAGTAGAGAACAAAATTTCAAATTTCAATACTTTTAAAAGTCATTAAGTCGTAAATTTGAACTTATCTTCATTTCAACATAAACATTTTATCAGATTTTATTTATCAATATATTTCTTTTCTTTTTTACAAAATAATGATGTAATGTGAACATATGCACGCTACATTTTTATAAAAATATATATATTTCTGCTGAAACACTGCACAAAAAATATAGACTATAGAATATAGTCATTTGCAAAGATAAAAATGGCAATTGGAATCGGCCATGAAAAATCTTGTTGAATGTTATTCAACATGTTTGCGAGACAAGTAATGTTTTTTCGTGATCTACTTGAATCAGAAACACACATTTCATCCATTAAATGGGAACATTAGAGCGTTGGATGCTGAACCGGACAGAGACAGGGACACAGTCTTGTGATTGGTTTGCTCACCCCACGTGAGCCGGCATTGTTAGCGCTTCCATTCAAACCACAGCCGTCCTGGTATTTTGCCGGAAATGATACTAGTTCTTGAGGTGGGAAATTGCAGACACAGATTTCCCGGAATATCAATCCCTGCTCCCATTCAAACGTGACCCCATGCAGGAACGGTCCCAGAAGAGTTCTGGGAAAGACTGCATGTGTGAAAGGGGCTATGGTTACCTGTGCTTAGATTTATTACAGTCCCTAATTACATTCCTTGCCATCGTGCCAACAGTTCATAGAAACATCTAGCTCATAACCTGCCCTATTTCTACAGAATACTTACCTGTACCAAACATATAGCACTTACCTGCATAACTTGCCTGCAATACTTTATCGAACAGGACTCTCTGATACCTGCAGACACATAGTAGAATACAAAGCAGGTTAAAAAAAAATCATTAACAGATCTAGTCAAAGCGACATTGACATTTTTACTCTTCTTGTAAACGGCTGTGGTTTGAAATTGGCCACAACATGACAAACATGTGGCTTCATTATCAGAGACCGGTCCTGAACCCCAAGCTTAAACTAAGCAGATCAGAGTCATTGAGTCTGGGTTCAGACTATTTCACTACAGCTCTATAAACTTTCAATGTTGCTTAGCTGCAGCGTTGTGAGGAAAGCACCTTTGGGGGCTCTGGGTTTTACTCTAACATCCAATCACAGCTGTTTCTTTTTTTTAAATTGGCTGCAGGCTATTTGTGGAAGATCTCCAGAGGAAGCTCTTGCACACAGTTCCCACACTCTGAAAAGAGAAAATATATTCAATAAGTTCTGTGAGGGCTTCTGAACCTTGAAACCATTGGTTGGAACAAATATGATTTTTGAATAATTTATTATTATTTCTGTGCTGGATTTCTGTCTGCATGCCGGGTATCCCTTTGGTGGGCAATCTGGATCTGAAATGCTTTCCCCTCCAATGTCTCTTGCAGGTGGCATTGTCTGAGGGTTAGAGGCTTCAAGGAGCTCGGTCAGAACTGAACCGCTCCATGGACAAACTTGAAGAAATAGAAAATAATTTAAAAAAAAATAACTACATACAAGTTGCCTCGTGACCCTGGAAATACAAATAAGGGACACTAACGCTCTGTGAATGCATTTCTCCTGCAATGTTGGGTTTCTCCAACCAAAGATATATAAGTGCCTGTATCTACAGTGTAAATATTTGTAGGAACTGTACAAAATCTTTAACTTTTCTCTTCTTTTTTTTTTTCTTCTTTCCTTTGCAAACATTTGTAATTGATCCAGGTGACAGCGGATGGATGTTTAGTGCTGTCTGTCATCCTACTCCACAATAGTATTTTCATGCATTTTACTTGTATGTTAACCAGAGATTTCTGTGTAATTTAACGGCCTGCAAATTCAAGTTACCGTAAATTAATCAGAGAAACTGATAAATGAGGCCCGTTATCTTGTTGCTTCCTCTGAGTATTTCAGTCCTATGAGGCCGCCCCGCCTTGTCTTGTCTTTGGTTTGTTGTTGAAAAGTCATCACACTGAAAATCTTCTTTGCATTTCTTTCCTCCCCAGTCACCTGCTTTTAAATTTACTGCCAAATCATATAGAGGACTTTTTTGCCCCCCCCATATATTTGCTGCTGGATGAGCAAGAATTGGACTTGCCTTGCCCTAAATAGAGTTTAAAAAAATAATAGGTGATAGGGTTGTTTTTCTTTCTGTTTTTACCTTATTCAACCCCCTCCAGATGATCCTATTTATTTCCTCTTCCATTGCGTCTATCCTGTGGGATTCTAATTTCTTCTTGTCTGAATGTAAATGTCAAACAGACCTCGTTGTCGGGGATGTATTTAAATTACTTTTGCTTTTATTTTAAGCAAATCTATATGGATCGATCCTGTGTGTGTGTGTGTGTGTGTGTGTGTGTGTGTGTGGCAGTTTTTGAGCACCTTTTGACTTTTGTGTGCGTTAAAAACAACATTTTCTGTAGCACAGTCTGTGCTACAAAAAAACACCTTTCTGTTTAATTTGCAGAAAGTATTGCAACAAAGAAAAAGACGGTGTAATTAAAACATGCGACACCGCCTTGAGTTCAGTCGTTGAAAAATGATTTTGAAATATATAAAAAATTATTTTGTAGCACAATAAAACGTGCAGAAACTCAGAGGGTGGCCAAATGTTTGTCTGTGTGAATCTGGAATAATTAAAGGTGGCATCAGACTAAAAAAAATAAAAAAATGTTTTTTAAGATGACACTCCAAAAGTATCACCTAAAAGGGAACACGCCTTGAAATAACTTAGTCCGAGCCGACATTTAAATTTTAAAAAGAGAAATTGATGGAACCACAGACTCGGACAATCAAATGGTCCAAATATACATATCAGCTGATGCCTCATTACAACAAGAATTGTGTTATTGCTCCAATTTGACTTTGAAAAAACCTCAACGACACGAGGGGTTGTAAACGCAGGAATGCAGCGTGTCTGGAACTCACAAAGTTGTTAAACGGTAGCGAGGGTTGAACCCGACACTTCACTCCGCTCTGAAGTCTGAAATTACCTTTTTAAAAATACATTTTCATCAGCTGTGATTGAAATATTTTAGTTGCCTCTCGGTTTGTCTCATAAACGATGTACCTATCGAATGTACTTAAAAAAAAAAAAAAAGATACATTTACTTGTGGTGAATTTTGCATTTTCATAATTATTCAAAGGAACGAATTCCAAACTTTTTTTTTTTTAATTATTTCTTTTTTCTCCTTGAGTTGGAACCCATAACCTGAACTGATATTGAAGTTTGGTGATGACAAAAATGGTTTTTGGATAATCCTATGGCTTTACCAAGTCTTCCAAAATCCTCACGCTCATGACGTCTGTCCTTCCTTTTAATTGCCGTTATCTGTGAAGTGCTGTGCTTTTTTTTTGAGTGTGAGTGGCATCTTATTGAGTCGTGTCTGAAAAGAATTGGGAAGGGAGATTTTAAAACGGCAGCAACATTATAAACAACTTATCAAAGTCAAACTCATTGTCTTATCTGCAACCTGTACCTCCTGTCTTTGATTTATTCGGTTCCTCTTTGGTAAGGACGGCTCCTTTTTGTATTTAAATTTGCCTTAAAGCGAAATGTGATGGCTTTTTGTTGTAAAGTATTAAAAATAAGATATTTTAAATTGAATTGTCCTAAGTATTGGAATTGGCTTTTCTAAACCCGAAGAAACCATCAGTTTAAATGATAGGGTTGCTATTTTTTTCAACCCTCTTATTAAAATGTTGGCTCCCATCATCGTCTGCGGCAGAGCGGTAAGTTTCTCAACAGTGAAGCGCTCAGCGAGGTTGAGCCATGAACAGTTAGAATGATGGGAACCAACTTTTTAATAAACCCTGCGTTGAAAAATAGGAAACCAATCCTTTCACATGAGGACAACAAGCCCGTTTGGATCTGCAGATTGTCTGGCGTACCGGACGGTACACTGGCAGGAAACCACTACATTACCACGGCGTTGAAAAGGTCTGCCGAAAGTCAAAAGAGAACAGAACGAGCGGACCGTTGGAAACACCGACACGTTCCGATGTTTGGTTAATCGCGTGGGAACTGCAGTTACATAATCGAGACGGTTTTGTCTTTTAGACCCGGTTACGAGGTGTAGCTGGAGCCTCGAGGTTCAGGAGGCGGCCGTTTGACTCAACCGTTTGGGGGGTTTCACTGATAATTGCATCCCACGGGTGCAACTAATGAGGGAAATCTGCCCGTTTCGGTGCGTGGCTGGAGCAGAAACGCGGCAACGTGGACTTTTCTTTTCCGAACCTGGACTCGTTCACTTCGTCAGTCTCGACCGTGTGTATTGTTTTTGTCCAGTTTGAGGAGTTGTATTGCATCGGCGCGTGGGGTTGGTTTCACATCTTAAATCTTGTAAAACGCAAATTGGCCGAACCGAAAATTGCCACTATGACAAGACACACAGACGTCTTTTCTTTTTAACCCGTGAACCCAGAGACGTACGTTTCGATCGACATCCTGGTCTTTTCCGGTCCCACCGGCGCAAGGCCGGGAGTTTGCCACGGCCTCCCTCCATTCCTCCGTTGTTTTTCACAGCACTTAGGGGAAAGTATACAACCACCTCTGTGCCTTCTTCCTGTCCGACCGCGTCCTCCAACTCTGTACATATCGCACCGTAGATCTAACGCCGCCAGACACGGAGGCGGCGCTGCGCAATCTTTCTTTTCTTGTTGACTTGCGAATGACTGTAAATGATTCTGTTGTGGGGGGGGAATAAACTGAAATTCGGAAATTCATAAAGTCAAGTTTCCCAGTTTGTCCTCATCTCACCCGCTGTCTTTGATTATCACTGGAGGAGAAGCGTGTTTTCTTTTTCTTTTTTTTTTCCAAGGCAAAGGAGTAGTCCATGTATAGTAAAGCATTCGAGGGATATGATCAATTCAAATAAATCAATTTGGCGGCACGGTGGCTCAGTGGTTAACACTGTTGCCTCACAGCAAGAAGGTCCTGGGTTCGATTCCCGCCTGGGGCACTGTTGGCACCATGCTCCGGTGGGTTATCGCCCAATCAGGGGCCTTTCTGTGTGGAGTTTGCACGTTCTCCCCATGTTCGCATTGGGTCTCCTCCAACATAAGGACCCTGACTAAAAACGTGCAGAACACTTCCTGTCCTGTCCCTGACCACGGCACAGACCCACCACCTGGAATTGGGCACCGACAAAGTGAGGGCTGCCCACTGCTCCTGGCTGCCCCTGGAGGAAGGACGGCCAGGATGGGATAAAAGCAGAGACTATATCTCATCGTTCACCACTCCTGCATGTGTGTCACCCTCCACATGTGTGTGGTGTGATGAATAATTCTTCTTCATTCTTCACATGTAAGGCCCCCACATAGACCGCGGCTGGGGTTTGAGGAGCTGCGGAGCCTCTGTGTGGGACGACCAGGGCGGAGTAACAAATCAACTATTCACAATCAATTCCACTTTCTGGAGAATATGGTGCTTTTTTCAACACAATAATTGATTGAATGTTTGTAAAGAGGGAAGCTGATGAATTTGTCTGATTACAAAATGTTTTCCCCGACGTTCTACTTCCATCGGCTCGGCCGAGCGGCTATGGATTGTTGCGTTTGCTGACAGGGTTGCAAGGTGCTTCATTCAACGGCTGAATACATCCAACACCTTTAAAAACATGGGGGACGATGTGTTGCATGTGAGCAACGGATGAAGCAGCAGTTGGAAGATCATCTCAGAAAGCATCACGTGTTTTGAATGGGAAGAGTGGAAGTGGAAGAGGACCCGCTCCCCATGGAGATCTAAACATCTCATTCTAAGGAAACGAAAACACAACCATTCTTATTTTCATGGGATGACACGCCAATGAAAACATACTTATGAATATTATATTCCATTTCTGCCGAGTCCGTTCCGCTAGATGCCACTAAATTCTGCACACTGCACCTTTAACTTCCAGTAATAAAAAGTCTTGGAGGCGTCAACTTTGGTGAACTACATGTGTGGTTAACCCTGACCACGCAAATTGGAGGTGCTTTGGCGGTGTTGACCGTTAACCAGTTACTGTATGTATCTGTTGTCCAATCCAACCCTAATCTCTAAAACGGTCCTGATCCATCATATAAGTGACAACATCGCAAGCCAATCACCAAAACCAACCCAAGGTCGTCGCAGGCCGGATCCTCTGTTTTCGTCGGAGGATAAGTTGCAGACTTGTTAACTACACAACCCGGGGCTGAGTTTAACCGTTGTCTGCTACGAAGGCTTCTAACATATTAACATTCATGGGAATGATTGATAACCAATTCAAAGTTCCAAATTTGTCCTACTTTTGGAGCAGAATGATATTAAAAGACGACCTACTACCTAGGACCTATTATCATTATTAATTGTCCTCATGTTGGTTCTAGACATCGAAATCATCTGCATTTCTCTAATGTCATTATATCAGTAGGAGCTTAAAATAATCGATGTAATAAACTCCTCCAATACTCCTTGAATGAGTAATGAAGATAATGTTTTGATGCCGTTTATTCCCATTTATTGGGATGTCTCTGATGAGGCCTCCGCGCGTCTCGGACGTAATTCCCTCTCCCCGCGCCGCCGTGGAGAAAGTGAATTAACGGCAGAGATTGAAATGGATGACTTTCATATGGAAGCCACAGGAGGAACTCAACACATTTAGCGAGGACACTCCCTCCTGCACTCGGCAACAGGCGACAGACTATTTCTGCAATTTGTACGTGTCTCTGCCTCCCACAAACCCAGATTAATGACGGATCGCAGTCATATTTCTCTGGAGCACAATTTTTAAAAGGCTAACTGGTCTTTGTGACGCATGGCTTCCATGTACTGTAGCCCTTCACCGCGGCCATTACGCGGCTAATTAGCCGACCAGGCACCTGGATCCGGGTCTGAGGTGAATTCCAGAATATTTGGCGCTGTAAGGGAACAGAGACTGAAACTATAGTATACAGTACTACTAGTATACTACTACTATACTACTAGTATACTACTACTATACTATACTATACTATAGCTCTGCGTTCAGGTTTAACACTGTTCTCCACT
>OMKR01044652.1:0-14085 GCA_900302355.1 Cyttopsis rosea | reverse complement strand
AGAAATTCAGGAACAGCGAAAACATAGAACAGTGGTGAACCTTCCCAGGAGCGCAGCGACGACTCATCCAAGAGGTCACAAAAGACCCCACAACAACATCCAAAGAACTGCAGGCCTCACTTGCCTCAGTTAAGGTCAGTGTTCATGACTCCACCATAAGAAAGAGACTGGGCAAAAATGGCCTGCATGGCAGAGTTCCAAGACGAAAACCACTGCTGAGCAAAAAGAACATTAAGGCTCGTCTCATTTTTGCCAGAAAACATCTTGATGATCCCCAAGACTTTTGGGAAAATACTCTGTGGACTGACGAGACAAAAGTTTAACTTTTTGGAAGGTGTGTGTCCCATTACATCTGGCGTAAAAGTAACACCGCATTTCAGAAAAAGAACATCATACCAACAGTAAAATATGGTGGTGGTAGTGTGATGGTCTGGGGCTGTTTTGCTGCTTCAGGACCTGGAAGACTATACATACTATACTTATCTTACGTTTATAAAAATATAAATAAAAAACACATGAAATGCACGTGGAAGCATTTATTTATTTGTTCCATGACTGTGTGTTCCATGAAAGACATGATTGTGGTAAATAATACTCCAAAGAGAGTCACAAAGAGAAAGTGCTCTTGACTCAAACAAACACCAAACAAACAAAGGTCTGACTTAAAGCTACTGAGCAGGTTGACATATCCTATGGCACTGTGCATTATTCATTATTGACAATAAGCTAAATGCACCAGCACACTCATTTCTTGGTTGAGACAAGTGAAGTTCTGTTACATTGAGTTACAAATGTCTTAGGCCTAGACTACCATGGAGGCAAAACAATCCAGACCTATATGTCTATCCTTCCATTAAAAACAAAATGTACAGTGTAAATTCATTAGACCACTTAATTTTTTCAGTGGCAATCCATTTTAACAACATATAAACTGATATTGCTCTAGCTGGTCTAGCAGGGGTAAATTAATCACAACACACCTGAGAGTTTTTATGTAGGAATAGGCTAATGGTCCTGGAAATATAGGCCCTTAAACATGTCCCATTCATTTTCAAGGAAGCCCATGTGAAACTTCCAAAACACCAGTTTGTACTGGTGAGCAGCAGGTCATTCACTAGGACAGAATATAGTCGGTCAGACATTATAAAGTCTGTCAGCTTTATTAGAAGGGCCAGAGCAAATTAATCCTTTCTAAGAAAAAAAGGCAATAATTTTTTTTTTACATCTGTTCTCATTCTACAAACCTAATTAGACCACAAGACACCGAGGGAGACCCCGCCACTGGCCTATATCTCCTACACATCACTGATGAGCTATTCCCAGGTCGAGCTAGATACTGGCAGCATCCGAGGCAAGCTTGATGAAATGCTGCAATAACCTCAGACTGTTGCCCGGCATAGAGAGAGTTCCTTCTTGGACCTCTCATTTGTGCACTGTCACCTCTCTTGTGGAAAAGATCGAGACAGTACATTGCACCAGTTTTCATACATTATACAACCTTTTTCGTCTCAAGGAGCCACAATTGAAACGGACAATTGAACGGACCCCATTTTATAAGATAATATCTCTGTCGGCGCAATCTGAGAAGGCTGTTATTGTCAGATTATGATTTAGCTCAACAACTCCACGCCTATGTCTATAATTAAGTGAGGGAGATAGCAGTGAGGAGGTAGCAGATGATCAAAGCTGTCGTTATTGTACATTCTGATGTCTTGTAAATTAACTTTAACTGTAAACAATTTTGCTGGGGACCCTGTGGAACCTCTTGAAGGACCCCTGGTTAAATACAAGTAAACGGGGGAGCTGCGGTTTTTCCTGGATAAAAAAAAAGCACTATAATGTTTACATTTCTCATACGATTTCAACAAGTCTTTTTTAATATTCCACGTCAAAGTCTTGCCCGGTCAAATACGGTGGTGGCGACGTCGACACACTTCCCGTGACGCACTGCCGTGAATGGATCCTTTTCCCCGGGGATTCGTGCCCGGTGTCAGTCCGTATTGCATCGCAATATCGAGGATTAGAGGGAACCGATCTAAACGCACGACGGTGTCATTATTCCATCGCCATTACACTGTGCAATCAACATGAATTCATAATGATTGTTGATTGCTGAATGACAATTGCTGGGGACCCCGTGGAACCTCTTGAAGGACCCCTGGTCGAGATCGCACAGCAGCACACTGGATGGTTGTAGAAGTTGTTGTTTAAGTCCACACTGCCCGTTGCTATTATCATTTTAACACAGGCTTTACTACCTGCTGCTTATATATGATTGTACAGCGAATGATACAAAGAATGCTGCTTTTAGAGAATACAAATGGCAAAAATGCAAGTAATGTGTCCTTACTTGCATTCTGCAATGTAAACAAGACAATAATAAGGGACGAACTACCAGGGGGATACATAGTAAAGTCGTAAAGAAGATTATTATTATTATTATTAATTTATTTATTAATAACAACAACAACAATAATAATAATAATAATAATAATCGAATAATTAATATATACACACAATATATGCATTTATAAGAAAATGTGTGTTAGTAGTGCACTCTGTACTGTTGGAAGGGCGGTGTGATCCAAAGATGATACAATACGTACGATGAATAAAGTTAAATAAAAGTAGTTTGAACAGTCATGAGACTCTGCATTCCACTTCCGGGTTGAAACGCGTGACGTCACCCGGGCTAGTGCCGTGCTGGCTCGCGGTATGTGGAAGGAAGAGTTCCCGGTACGTCCGCGAAATGTACAAGAACCTCGCTCAACGTCCTTCACCTACTCGCGTTTATAGAATTATAGTCGTTTAAAATGAACTCACCCGGCCGGCCATCGCTGTGTTTTCGCCCTCGGTGTCGAGGTGGAATTGGGTATGGTGTGTATAAGCTACTATGCTATGCTGACAGTACAAACGTACACTTGAACGACCACTACCACACACACACACATACACACACACACACACTCTCTCTCCGATGGGACGTCCCAGGGGGCGGGGCTTCTGGCGTGACGTCATCGCGCACTCGACGTCGGGTTTTTCCAAATTTAATAATTATGAAAAAAATATTTTCAAAAGATATTTCAACTTATTTTTGTTGACTCCCCTGAAGTGAGTTTTTAATTTAAATATTTATTTTATTATTATTGGTGTTATTCTCTGTTTGTATTTGACTTTCTATTGTCAATATGCATAACAAACCCCGTTCTGTCCTTATATGGTCCGTGTACAAGGCAAGCGTAATGTGATTAGTATTACTTTAGGTGTAATATATATACTTAAAAATATTTATACATATACAGTATATATCAATGTCAGGTGCATCGTCTTCATCTGAGAATACCAAATCCACAAATTATGACAAATCTTCAGATAAAAAATGATATAATTATATATTTATTATTGATTCAAAATACTAATTCATATAACATTAAAAAGACAAGACACTGTTGAAAGAAACAGATTTACAGCTTTTATTAACTCATCTGAACATCAGATAGCAAGACTTGATGATTGATCATTTCATCCTGATCTGTACAGAATTCCAGAGCAAGTCGCCTTAATAGTGTATTTTGGAGTTGGGGGGGGGGCAAAATTAGGGGCAGAACCAACTGTTGGGGACTACTTTACATAATTGTGGGAGATGAATAATAGCAGAATACAGAATTTCAATTAAAAGGTGCAAAGGTGTCTGCCTTTATTTTGTATTGCGTGGGACAGGACAAAAAAAAAGCACTTTTACTTTTGTAAACACATGTCAAACAAAGCATTTTATTTCTGACAATCTTTTCTTCAAGGCAAAATGTTTGAGGCTTCCAAGCTGTGTTTGGGGAGGTGGAGGATGGCTGCATCCGATGTGGGAGGTGTAACCAATTGACTGTCTGTGCTTCTTTTAAATATGGCTCTGGACATAGGAGAGGAAAATTATCTGGCGATTTGTGGCACACATCTGAGCACTGTGGACGAACAGTATGAGTTAAAGAACTGTAATTCACCATGTATTCACTACACAATCCAAAGCCGTCATTTAAACTGTGATTTAATGCCCTTTAATGTTGTGTGGCTTTTTCAATTACCATTTTGGCAACAGCAGAAATAAAAAGTGGTAAAATCGCAATCCCTGTTGGGTGATTTTTTATTTTTTTTAAGAATTGATCACACCTACACATTTTCTTTCCCTATCAGTAATTAGATACAAGCACTTAATCACTCCAGTGTTTTACATATTTTTGAGGCCCCTCTCCCACCACAAGGATCATTCCAGAAAATGTATTTCTGGACTTCCTTAGAACAGCAAGTTGAAACTGCAGCCGTTCAAACATGTACGAGGTTAGATCGCTCAAAACACTGAGTTTTGCTTCTTTTTTTTCTTTTTTTTTTGCAAGAGGCAAGACAAAATCCTTAAAATACAAAATATTTATTTCAAAAGTGACTTTATAAATGAAAATAAAATAAAATTAGAACCATACAAATTGTTTGGTTACTAGCATGTCCCTCTAGTGCTAGAAACCAACAATGAATTGCTCACTCCGGGACTGGACGTAGAAAGGAACAAATCTCCACTTCTGTATCCCTCGACTATTCCCTGCCAAAACAGGACAGAAAGGCGGCACAAGGGAAATTCCCCTCATGCACATATGAGTAGGGCAAAAGAAACAGGACAATTAGATTTTATTTCATTTCTTAAAAAGAGAAGAAAACAAATAAACAAAAGAAAAGTGAATTTGAAATACAAAGGGGCGACTGGCTGTTGGCATCGACATGGTGAGCACAGACATGAGCGCTAGAGGGCACTCTTTCACCAAATTGTAATCACCAGAGTATAGGAGTCTCCACACAAAAAAATAACTGAGTGAATGATATGAACCTGAAAAAATAAAATAAAAATAAAATAAAAACACTAAAAACTAGCCCCGTGCCTGCTTGTACATTTCGCAGCAGGACCTGAGGCGTCTGAGGTCGACGTTGCGGCCATTTGAGGTTGCAGTGGAGCCCACTTAGAACTTTGTGAGCCCAGCAGTTATTATATAGGAGATATAAACATATGTATTCTTTAACTGTTAAATCTGTCGTTGTGGTTGAACAATATTCCCTGACGGCCTGCTCTGGCCAGTGAGTGTTTACACAGAATCCTGAATGGATATCAAAACAGAAAGCCAAGGAAAGGACAGAAAGAAAGAAAAGACTGGAAAAGAAGTGATGAAATTGTCCATTGAGGGAGAGAGGTTGGGAGGGGTGGTGGATCTTTCATTTTGGGGACTGGGGATCCTGTTTGTTGCAGTTTGTGGGACTTTGTCACTCTCTCCCATGTCCCTTCTTTTAAAATATTACACACGCTGGTCAGACACGCACACGCACGCACGCACACACACACACACACACACACACACACACTTGCTCCACGGCACTGCTGTGGTCACCATTTGTTCTGGGGAGAGAAAATAATGTAGGCAGTCTGGGTGAAAATTTGAAATACCAATGCATGTTTGCAAAAATGTTTAACATGTAAAAATGTTTTGAAATGAAATGAATGAAAGTGGACAATGAGTTCCACTTTGTACAGCCTCAGTCGTATTATTGTGAATAGTGTAAATAATGCTTACCTATGTTAGCTTCTTTGCTTTGTTGTACAGCGAATCCACAACCTTGCTCATGTTCTGAATGGTTTCCAGGGCGGCTTCGTAGGTCTTGTCTACCGGGGGCTCCTCGAAGATGATCAGAACGCCTTCACCCTGGTCAAGGATCCCTAGAGGGCCGAGGAAAAGAGAGATCAAGATCACAAAATTTTTTTACAGTAAAGGTGGAGGCGTACTTTAAAAGATGCAAGAACAAAAGACATAGAAGAACATATCCCAGAACACCGTAATTATATACCATTCCATGCGACGAGGAGGGCGCAGACTGATTCTGTGGCACCTATTTCCAGAGCGAGTTGCCGGAAACAGGAAAAAAGCAAAACAACAATGGGGACGGTGAAAGAAGCACAAATGCGACATCGAGAGGAGTCGGCTGTGGGTGGATTTAAAGATGAAAAAACAAGGTTGACCCTGAAAAGGAGGTTGAAGTCCGTCCCCTGCCACGATGCAATGGCATTTGGACCAATTGCGACAAGGGGAGCTCTCAGAGCGAGAAAAAGACAAAAGTTCGCCTCAGGGGCTTGCACCGAAAACACGAAAAGACCCCAAATCATCGCTTCATTTTGTTCTTCTCTTGTTCTGAACATGTCTTTTTTGTCAAAAAGTTTCACTTCTTTTCAAGTACGCCTCCACCTAAATTAAGTCAAGGCTGCAGCCAAATCCACCTACCATGGAATTTTTCATCCAGGATCATCTGTGACAATTTCCTCTCCACATCGCCCTGAAAAGGTAAACCACATGTACACAGCAAATAAGTAAATTAGAAGGTTTAACAAAAAAAAGGTTGGTATCAATCAAGTTCAGTGGTATCCATACCTTTGACAGTTTAATGAGGCCTGATATGTGCTCTATCTGAAAAACAAAAACAAAGCAAGATGCATAAAACACTCAGACCTGAAGAGGCATTTCGGCAGGTTGGTAGCGCCAGGCCAGGCAGCTTGCAGGGTGGAAAATTAAAACAGTCCAACAGTCCATCTTTTTAACACCTTGTTAAACTGCAAATCTCAAAGATTTGCCCTTGCATTTGCAGTATTCTGAGCATTAAGAACAAGGTGTCAAGGGCGACATTCCCAGGAAATATCACAAGCGGTGAAGTTAGCAACGCATTTTCCATCACCGAACATTGGTTGCCCACCAGAGAGGGGAGGCGGAGCTAACGCAACACTCGCTGTTCAACCCATTGTGTGTGAAACGGCATACTTTTTTCCTGGTCTCTGCTAGCATTGAGAGTAAATGTTTACTATGGCCGAACAAACACAGAAAAAATCGATGACTACTGAGGATGAAACTTCAAAAACAAGTGCAAATTCAAAGAAAAAGAAACGAATTCAACATTCAGATGAAGGCAAAGTCAAAAAAGCAAAGCAAAACTGCCAACTGACTGACATCTAGGGATGGGTATCGTTAAGATTTTAACTGTACTACTACTCTTATCGATGCTGCTTATCGATCCAGTACTTTAACGGTACTCTTATCGGTTCTTTTTTAATTTTTTTAAGAGAAAAAATTAAAACAAATTAAGAACAGAATTGAACACTGCTGTATTTTCTGCGCATTACACCCCCTAGAATTTGATTACAGTCAGATGTCATATTGTGATTCCAAATTCTGAAATATATACAATTTATTATTATTATGCAGCCGATCCAAAAACAAAAGGGCCCTGGTGCTGACCTGTACTCTGGAGAAGGGTTCGATGACTCTGATGAGGTTCTGCTCCAGCAGGCTGTCGTACAGCTTGGCCAGGTGGGTGTTGATGATGGGGTCGTCCCTCAGCTCTGATCTGTACTCCGTTAGGGCCTGGAACATGGAAGCATGGACTTAAAAACACTTTAACGCCATCAATGAGATGCATTTCATATGAAGCCACACATGAAGCATGGAAGCCATTGTCCATATTTTGTCCACAATAAAGCGCAATATGCCACAGTCACCAACATCCAAATGTATTAGAGCTGGTGGGAAAAAGTTCAAATCAACCTGTATTAAACATATAGTCCATCTGAGAAAGGCAGAAATACAATACAACAGCTCAACTGTGCCTGTCATTAATGTGGTGCTGATCTCCTCACCTTTTCAAAATCTGCTAATGATCTGTTCTTGCTGGCCTGGGCGACACATTTCAAAGCATCTGTCTGGGAAAAGACAAACGGATAGATAGTTGTTTATCAGCAAAGAGAAATGGGCTTTAAAGTGAGTAGAAGAATAGTATGTTTTTGACATACTAATGTCTACCATATAATTAAAGAGCATCTGATTTCACTTCTTATGATAAACTCAGAAATCATACGCTTAGTGATACTGTCAACAAATTATAAAAACTGTAACGTTAACCTCTTTGGTTTGGTGCATCTGTACAGCAAGTGAATGATACAGACCTAATATAAATAGGTTTTAATGTACTGTGACCTGGTTCACCAGGTTTGGACAGGGTGATGGGAGATTCTTACCTGTCGACCAGCGTACCGCAAGCCCAGTTTACCGCTGATCAGAGACTGCACCTCCTCTGGCCTGTAGCACAACAGATAAACAATACATGAGAATAACATTACATCTACAAATCAAACATCTACATACCAGAGATGTTGGTATGTATTCTTCCAGCATAGTTTCAGTTTGATTCTGAGAATTTACTACGCCTGAGTTTAATAAACATCACGTTATTCCATTTAAAACCCCTCAGGTGGGACCGATCATAGAATAACTTACAGTTTGAGCACGATCTTGCAGAGCAGCATGTATTTGAGTGCTGTGATGGCTCTGGGGCTGTCGATGGAGTCGTAGCCCTCGAAGGCCTCAAAGAAGTAAGAGTAGGCCGTCTTCCAGTCCTTCTCCTCAGCCGCGTGGATGATCCCTGCAGCAGCAGAGCGGCCACAGTCAACACACTTCAACAGTGACGAGACTCAACTTGATGTCACGATGACAAAACTTAAGATGCCGATTTATTGTCAGAAATAATTGCGATCAACACTTTTGTTTTTTTGTTCATTTCATGCCATTATCACAGTACAAGCTTATAATAGTGTTATAGTACACAACCTCTTCATGAAGAAGAGACATTTATTGACATTGGAACATAAAACTTCAGGTAGACAGTTAACTTGATGGAAACACACCAAACACACATTCTATTTATTGCAATATTTCTAGCATTGGCTTAAAATGCTTGTGAAATTTGGATGGCGAAAATGATTGTAGAATCAAACAATTGCGAAAAATTACAAACTATAGCTCAAATAATTGCGACACCTCCAAGTGTGAGTAAACTAATGAAATGAATGAATTATTTAAGGCAAAGAAGTTTAATGATGCCTGACCTGACTGCATGTCCAGTGCAGCCTGGAGCTTGGGGGGGCAGTAGATGGCGTTGGCGGTCGTCCTGGCTGAGGTGAGGGCCGCTCGGGCCTTGGGCAGATTGCTGAGCGCGTGGTATGTCTTGCTCTCCAGCAGCTGAACCTCCACCAGCAGAGCTTTGTCGTCCATCTTCTTCAACTCTTGGAGCAGCTGGGAGCCTGGAGAATGGAGTAGGGGGGTATATGGGAAAGAGAAGCGCTATTAATTTAAAGGTGGGAAACGTGGTGAAGCTCACACAAACTAAAGCACCACGGTTGCTTGCTGGGAGGCCTTGGACATTATTCGGAATTATTGAGGAAAAACAACTCACCTAGTGCCAAGGCCTCCTGGTATTTTTTAGTGTCAAAATAGAGGGAAACCAGTCTAGCCTGGGGAAGAAAGGATACAATTTTTATTTTTGAGACAAGCCAAAAATTGCTTTGTTGCAGTCTTATGTCACACTGCAGCACCAAACAACACACCAGTGGGTCAGGCAGCATGAAAAGGAAAGGTTTCTTTTTTGTGCCAAAAAAATCTCTTTGTCCACTAGACTCTTTACTTTAAGATTATCACAACATGCAATGTTAATGTGATTATTCCTGGTATGAAAAATATATATGTAAATATATGTTTATTTATTGTAAAACCTACGTCAACATGTCCATATTTTGTCAATTCCATTAATTAGCTTTGACAAAAAAGAAGTAAAACATTTTGGCCGGCCTCTCTCTTTTAATAAGCACGCAGTTTAAGAAAACCAGGGTTCTATATCTGTATCTCCTGATGAAATAACATCATTCTTTCTGCTGTGTCAAGCCGAGTCGAGGAGGAGGTGCTCTCCCTAGTGTCTAAACTGATGGGGGATTCAGAACAACACAGCCATAAATTCTTTGTCATTTTGTATTTTTTAGGGAATCGATAAAAATTGGGAAAGAGAAATTGAGAAAGAGGAGGCAAGGTTTTCAGGAAGTGTCCATAGCGATGCTTTGGATTAACAGCATTTTTAAAATGCATTTCTTTTTATATAAATAATACAAACTAAATATGAATTTAATATTCATATTTAGTGTGTTTTCAAACGTCAATGTTGCTCAATGAGTGATATATTTGGACATGCTTTGAGAAGGCTATAAAAGGCATCTACAATACACTTCCTACTCAATGGCTCTGATGAAGAAAGAAAACCCAGACACGTTAATGCTGAACGTAGAATGAGATGTGCAAGATCAGGTAGAAAGATAAGAGGAGCAGCACTGTATGTTGCTAAAGCTCAGTTTTTTATACTTTTTGGTAAAATAACCCTTTATTGAAGCCACAAAGCTCCTGTTTTTCTTTTGGATTACAGAACACTAGGAATTGTTTCTTTTTGGCTCTGATCAAGGCTTTCCTTTGAATGAGTGTTCTTCTCATTCTTTTCCTCATAAATTGCTTATTTATTTATTGCCAATGCTGCATAAATAAGCCCTCATTAAAACATTTTTTTAGAGAAAGTTATTTCTCTGAGCCTTCTCACCTCGAGAGCTTGTCGGAGGAAGGTTCTCTTCTCAGTCTTGGCCCACTCGATGCATTCCAGACACAGCTCCACCTCCTGTCCGGTCGCTGCCTCCATGTCAAGAAACAGGTCCAGCAGGGAGCGGACCAGACGGGCGGCCTTGGCTTTGCTGATGGAGATCAGGAATGGCCTCACGAACTTCAGCAGCCCCCCGAGCTCTGGAGGATGACGGAACAGAAAACAAAAATGTAAATAGCAATATTTATAGCAAATAATTGTGATTAATAATTAAATTGTTTTTTTGATTTCATTATATTTAGAGTAATAATAGTGGCATAACACACATCCATCCACGTTAGGAAAAACACCATTAATATTGTAACATAACAATTTGGATAAACAGTTAATTATCTCAAGCCAACTGGTGGAAATGTTGTACTTATTGCAACATTGGAAAATTTTACAATTTTACGAAATGATTGCGATCCGCTCATATAATTGAGATCAGGCGATTCTGTAATAATAGTGACCGCCCTATCACGAAGTACACAACATATAACTGTTACAATCTTCAAGAAAAATATAAATCAAGCCATTATATAAAATAATTAGGTTAATGTATAAGGGAATAAATGCCTGACTTTACTCAAGGTTTGTACAGATAAAATGAACTGAAATTCAAGCAATTTTGCACAATAGGAACAATCACACTTTCATGCTTTGGTGTGAATTGTTGAATATATAACTATATGAGTGGCCTGTTACATTTTTCAGAAACTGACACATTGGTATGAACCCTTATTTCTGCTGTCCAAA
Organism: Cyttopsis rosea; assembly: GCA_900302355.1. Classification (NCBI taxonomy): domain Eukaryota; kingdom Metazoa; phylum Chordata; class Actinopteri; order Zeiformes; family Parazenidae; genus Cyttopsis; species Cyttopsis rosea. Next base: position 2,808 of record OMKR01044652.1, on the reverse strand, counting down.
AAGAAAATAAATCTGTGTCCTCATAAAAAGTGTGTGAAAAGCAGCTTACCGGCAGCCTGTCCCGTCTTGGCCAGAAGTGTCCCCAGCTCCAGGATACTCTGTTCTTTAACCCTGACAGCTTCTTCATCGTTCTCCTGAACATCTCTCCTCACTGCCCATGTAAAGAAAACGGGTTAGCGTCTGAATCCAACATGACAAGACCGCGTTTCTAAATCAGTGTGCAACAGGCTCCTTTTGTGTCCAAGAAAATGCTTGGGTCAGCCACGGGGCAATGAGTGTCTGTAACATCTACATAAAGTGGCTCACTTTAGGCTAATCTTACCGGTCCGCATCAAGTGGTACACATCAGTTAATTCAGGGGAAATTATATACTTTCATTCTACAGCTGTTCTGTGTGTCTATGAGGTTGTGTGGATGGGGTTGAGATGATCCCCAGAGTAGACCATGGGTCCAAACAAACAGTAATGTAGGCACCTGTCAGGGATCACACACACTGGCTGTCAGCTAGTATGACAAGGCAGTTTGGGAACACTTGGCACCTGCGGGGAACGACTTTGTATTCTTGTATAACATTATTTTATGATCTTTTGACTTTTGACGAACTGGCGCCCGTCTTGAGAGTTAGTTAGTTATTACATAGTGGATATGACAGCACATTAGGAGGTATTACACAGTCTAAGTAGAGATTTTATTGCATGTGTGCAAACTTGCAGGTTTTCCTGTTTTCGACAGCGTGGAGAACATTGATAGGGACGTTTGTTTATTGTTTAATTTTTAGCCTTTTTTGTTTTGTTACCATTTTATTTGTTGTTGTTTTTTTTTGGTTTATTGGATACTGCCGATTTGTCTATTTTTACAATTAATTTTTAAGTTGATTGCATAATGGCATTCTATTTTCTATTTTGTTGTCATCACTTTAATATTGCTGCCTATTGTTTTTGATGCGAGCTGCCGGAGCTGTAGGTTGACAGCGGCACCCCGCAGGCCGGCCTCACACCGCGCAGTGACAACAACCCACCAGACACAACTACACACACAACGACCTGAATAACAACAAACCGAATTAAAAAAAAAAGAAGAAAAAAACAACAACAACACCGCGGAGCGACTCGATTCTATTTATAACGTTAGCACCGCCGCTAGCTCGCTAACGTGCCCCGGCTAGCTGCCGCTAAGCTAACGGAGCCGCTGTCCCAGTGTTGAGCGGGTGAGTGAGTCAGCACGGTTCTCCCGTGTGGACAGCGCGATGCTAGCCCGCTAGCTGCCCTCGTCCCGAGTCTCAGCGACAAGTCAAACACACGGTGAACGACGAAACAACGCAAACAACGCGTTTCGCGCCGGTTCCGTCCTCACCTATCGAGTGGAGTATGTCGATAGAAGCGTTCCGGTCCGTGCTGACGAGAGACTGCGCCCTCTGGAATTCTACCACCGCTGCGGCCGCCATTTTCCTCATTCAAATACAAATACTGCCCTGAATGGAAAGTGTGCGTGCGTGCCGTGCGCGGCGACGTTACGTACGTTACGTAGGCCGCGTCACAATCCCACGCCCACAAGTGCATTATGGGTAATTGAGGATTTGTTTTGGTTTGTAACGTCCAACAGATAACGTCCGCTGATAGAAATTATTAATATAATATATAATTCACATATATTGAATCGATATAACTTATATAACTTATATTCTATGAAATAATGCGAATCCTTCATAAAATAGCCAGTAGTAAATAGTGAGGGAACATTATTAACCACAGGCAACGGATGGATAAATGACAATGTAAGTTATCGATGCAAACGATGAGGCGTTGAATGTAAAACTTCGGTTACAATTTTGAATCTTTATTTATTCCTCATATTTGGCTCATTTTCCTCACGTTTGAGACAGAAATTCGTGTCAAACAACATGTTATATGTAATTTAACATTTCGATTTCGATTTAATATTTCGATTTAACGTTTCTTTTTTTTTCTTCTTTTTTCTTTTTTTCTTTTTTAGATATAAACATTGTTAACAAACGAGAAGCTGAAACATAACGTCGTTTGTGCAATTTTATATGACGTTTGACGCGATTTTTTTTTAAACTAAATAATTATTTCTTAGAAGTGCACAATGCACATTCTGTATATATTCGTCCAGAATTTAGACATCAAAACATTCTATTCTCTTTGAATTTACTGGTGGAAACAATTGATAAACGTGCAACGGCGCTTTGATTGCACGGCGCATGCGCAACAATAACAACAACAACAACAACAACAACAACAACAACAACAACATCCAGCCTGATTTTCACTGGGTTCACTGGGTTTAGTGTGTTGTTGTGATTGGGTGGAGCGGGGAAAAGAAACAGCACCATGTCACCGCAGCAGCCAGTCCCCCTCTCCCCGGCTCCACCACAGCAGTAGCAGCATCCTCCTCCTCCTCCTCATCATCATCCTCCTCCTCCTCCTCCGCAGCATCATCCGCATCCCAGCATCTCCCTCCCTCCCCAGCATCCACTCACTCCACAGTTGCCCACGCTGTGGACGTCTTTCCCGGATTGTTGGATTGCGGGTATATTTGTGTTGTTAGTGCTTTTATTTTTTTTTATTTTTTCGGGGGGAGATGGTTCACGCTTCCCCCCCCTGTAGCTGACTCGAGGGCATCGTAAGGGAAGGGTTGCCGAGCAAGCAAGACGCAGAGAGAGAGAGAGAGCATCGCTGCAGTGCGATTATTTTTCTCTCTCCCACTGAGCAGAGGACACACATCTGGTAAGTCACCCTCTTTACATACTATTGTGTTCAAAACAACAACAACATCAAAGCCAGGTTA
>OMKR01044647.1:0-13565 GCA_900302355.1 Cyttopsis rosea | reverse complement strand
GGGGGGGGGGGGGCGGTGTTTGGACAGATTTGTGATGCTTTTTGCCAAGGTACGACTCGTGCCTTCATTTGAAACCAATACGTTCATGACGATCTGCTGCTGTAGGCCAAGGAGAGAAACTCAAGTACAAGAGTGAACCTGGGATTGACTTTCCCCCACTGGCAACAATTTAGAGACGGAGATGCAAAGCATGACTCGACAGGTTTATGAAGGATGAAGTTAATTTCTAGGTAAACACAGACCAATGCAATGCTGCACGGTAGCCTATGCTTTCAAGTAAACACACCATTTGGAAATCTTTAAACTTCAATCCCATTGCCAACATGCCAAACTGGAGACTTGGCAGACTCAACAACCTCTGTGCTGTAAGGTAGAAACATAATACAACAATGCTTTCTACACTACTGCTGCTACATTTCCATTGCACTTTTTTAACTGGATTCACTTGGATTGGATTGGATTGCACATGTGTTGCAGGAAGTAAAAACAGTGGTTTCACAGAGGAGTAATGGGAAAATTACACGGGCAGATTGTACAATGATTTCCCTCTCACATGACTTCTATAAAATATTGGAACATTTAGTACCATTTTAGCCTGCATGCCCAGAGGATGCATTCGATTCGTATTTTTCTTCAAAGTTCAACAAAGTTCTGCATTAAGCGCTGAATCACATCCAAACCTATAGCTGTGGCTATGACTAAAGCCAGGTGCTCGACGCAGTGTCTGTCAGTGAGACCGATGCTTCTTTGTACATGGTTGTTTTTATTTTTGATTTACATGTGTGCAAACAATACAGAAAAAAAGTGTAAATACATGGTGTCTTGTGTTGTTGTGTTGTGTTTTTGAGAGTGTGTTCTTGAACAGATCAATTCTTGCTCAACAGCGACGAGCTCCAGGGCAGCATGTGTACTAGCCATGTTGGATAATGTTGGATAGGGTGGGTTGTTAGAACATAAACAAGGATTAAATGTGTGTGTATGTGTGTGTGTGTGTGTGTGTGTGTGTGTGTGGTTGCCCATAATTCCGAAATCCAATAGTCCGGAAAATGTCGGCTTAGAGGTGGTTTGGTTAAGTTTAGGTTGAAGGTTAGAGATGGTTAGAGTCACAATGAGGGTGTGGGGTTAGGGTGTCGTCCATGTCCAATGGGGCATTTTTCAGACGATTGGGGTTTCGGAATAATGGGCCGTCGGAACAATAGCACGGCACCGTAGTTCCTTGGTGAGCAGACTTTGGCCTACTTTTTCTCTGTCGAATCACCTTCCCAATCCAGCTCAAGCAGACATGCACAGTTTGTACACCACACATGCATGGGCCTGCTACGCTGCAATCACAGCCCAATGGTGCTGCTGCCCTCTGCGGGTGATAGAGGGAACACAGCATAAAAGGGATTTTCAAAATGTTTACACTGTTGAAAATGTTGTGTGAGGTGTCTAGTCGAGGACTTGGGTTTAGAAGGTCTATTTTCATACCTTACTGCCCTCTCTCAACAAACATATTTAGCCCGTGTTGTAGCCTTTTAATTGATCTTGTGCATAGTGCACATTGTTACTTGTCTGTGTCTGATTGTGTAAAACAATGCACCAACCAATACCAAGTCAAATGCCTTGTACATGGAAATGTACCTAGGCAAATAAAACTGATTCTCATTCTTCTTTTTCTCTTTGTCGATCCGTCTGTCTCTCCCTCCCTCTCTCTCAGGACTACGAGTACCCCAACCAGTCTCAATTGGCTCAGCACCAGAAGAATGACCGGTGTCCACCGCCGCCCCAGATGCTGCCCGAGCGGGCCTGCGAGGTCCCGGGCTGCCGTTCAGACTCGGAGTGCGAGCGCCATAAACGCTGCTGCTACAACGGCTGCATCTACGCCTGCCTGGAGTCTGTCCAGCCCCCGCCAGGTGGGTACTACACACCGCAGTCTCTGGACACATGACACTGCGTTTTGCTGAAATGCAGTCTCCTATTATTTGGAATAGATCAGACAATACAACTCCTATTACTACTATGACTACTAGCAGTTCTGTCTTGAAATGAACATTTAGCCATTTAGCAGGCGCTGTAATCCACTATGTTTGTTAATAGTGGTCAAACTGACCGCACAATAGGTAAGATCAGCAGAATTACTGAATTACTGTAGATAGAAGTGTTATTTGAAATAAGTGTGTATGTGTGTGACTAGTGCTGGACTGGCTGGTGCAGCCCAAACCTCGGTGGCTGGGGGGGAATGGCTGGCTGCTAGACGGACCTGAAGAGGTTCTGCAAGGTGAGTACAGGCAATTTATCTAGAGCTGTTGGTGTATAAATATACTGCTTCTCTAATGGCCAGCTTGTGAAGCTTCCCAAGAACCCAAGAGCGATGCAGTCTCCTGGTTAGGGGTGGGCGATACCACAAAATATGGTTTGCGATACCAATACTTTTTATTATTAAAAGCACTCACATACTTTCATGTAGGGGAGAGCAATGTGTCATGATTTATGAGGTGAATGCATCATTAAAGGTGCAGTGTGTAGAATTTAGCGGCCACTAGCAGTGACGTTGCAGATTGCGACCAACTGAATTCCCCTCCGTGTCCGTGGTAATGCAAAATGGCGGCGTCCGTGGAGGAGAATCTATGTTTGTCCGTTTTGGGCTACTGTAGAAACATGGCGGCATCCGTGGAAGGGGCTCCAGCCCCCATTGAGATCTAAACGGCTCATTCTAAGGTAATGAAAACACAACGATTCTTGTTTTTATGGGATTATAAACTAATTAAAACATACTTATGAATATTATATTCCATTTCTGCCAAGTCCGTTCCGTAAAATGCCACGAATTCTACACACTGCACCTTTAATAGGCTACTTCTGAATAAATTTTCATTAACAGTAAATTATTTGCCAAACATTAAGTATTTCTTTTCACTTTTCTTCTTACTTCTTACTTATTATGACATGCATGTTATAACACCCGACAGTTTTTAATGGTAAATAACAAAAATGTTTATTATTGTTAGTGTACATTGAGTATGCAAACATGAAATAAAAACAAAGTGCAAATGCACTTGGCTGCAATGGAGGAGAAGTGGCACTGTGTACAACGCACACAACAGCAGCAGAGAAGCAAAGTGTGTTCACGGGCCCAGAACATGATCTCACCTAACGTTACACAGAAGATGACAACAGAACGTTGTTTGCAGAGACAGTTTCACTCTGATGTGCTGTGTTTGACTGTGTTCTGTTGTTGTTTGCTGTTTGATTTCTTGTGGATGTTACCTTTTTCTTTTTGTTTGTATTTATCCATTGATTCTGGTGTACCATTTTTTCTGCTGTATGATGACGACATCATTGATCATTGATCTTCGAGATTAAATAAAGGTTAAATGAAATAAATGAAAATGAAAATGTTGAAATAAACATAGGTACAACGTTGAAAAGAGAGACGGATCCTGTTTTTTTTGTATCTAACCTACTGACGCGAGTATCGATACTCAAAACAAGACTTCGGTAGTATCGATACTTTTGATATTGATCCACCCAACCCTACTCCTGGTAGGGTCAACCATAGCAGTAAGGGAAAGGGGAAGGTTCCAGATGAAGCATGACCCAAAGGAAAAAATAGCTTAATGATGGAGGACGGTGGCCAGAGGATGATGGAGGATGGTGGCTCGTCTATTGTCTGGGAGCTCCAGGCCATGACTCGTTAAACAGGAGGCGGCCCTTAGATTCTCGCAGCCTTCTTCCCTCCAAAGCCAACTTTGAGCTCCCAAAGCAGATCCCCTACTCACAACTACATGCAGGCCAGCAGGCCAGAAAAAGCTCAAAAGATCAACCTCAAAGAGTGCCACATGGACACCACTACCTTGGAGGACATTCATTGACATCCTTGGGCGCATGAATTAGTCACACTACCTGAAGACCCCCAGCTAGCTGCAATTAACAAGTGGCAATGAAAGAAGAGACTCTCCAACCATGAGGGCTCATCCACATTCAACCACAAACACTGCATCCATTACCTCACTGCAGTGAAGTCTGCACAATTGGCCCCTTTAGCCATATCAAACCTATTTAAAGGACCATCATACTCAACCCCAAGTGATGTGAAGTGATGATTGTGAGTGTGTGCTTGTACGTGTGTGTGTGTGTGTGTGTGTTGGTTTGCGCATATTTTGTTACACTAACGTCTGTATTCTGCTCCTCAGCCGAGGCCTGCAGCACAACTGAAGACGGGGACGAGCCCCTCCACTGTCCTACGGGATACGAATGCCACATCATCAACCTGGGCAACCCTGCCGCTGGCATCCCAAACCGGGGCCAGTGCATCAAGCAGCGCGGAAACTCTGGTAAGGTCAAAAGGTGTTCAGGATTGGGCTCAGTAAACAGGGACTTCCACTACAATGTCATGACGTGGGTTACAGTCATGCTAGCAACATTTGTTTAGGGTCTTTCCCGAAACAAATGAAGCCGTAAAGCCACATTCAAGCCACCTGTGACAAGGTCAAGATTGTATGATTAGCCTTACCTGACAGTTACAGTCTAAAAGGACAATAGGAAGAGAAAACAAGTTCAAATTAAGTCTGAGAACGGAGTTCACACATAAAGAATACGTCCCAGTTCGTCCGGGATTGTGGAACACTAAAATGTCCCGGTTTTCACCACAATTAAAATAATAATAATAAAATACTTGTTTTCAAAGCTTACATTTATCATGTTCTGTCCCACTCATTACCTAACCAAATCAAAAAACATGCACCACATGTCTGATTTGTCTGTATGTGTGTCAATCAATCAATGTGTCGTTGTCAAGGCTGTTGCTAGCCTATCATAGGCACTGTCTGCAAGAGAACATTTTGGGTCACGCACTGTGGAAATTCTGACATAAAAGATCATATTAAGACGGCCAAACATAAGCGATAATTATAATAATAATAATAATTGTCCCCCGTCCTGATGAAAATGCCTATGGTGGTGCATAAGCGCATACATGTGCGCGTGCATGAACGTGCGCTACACTTAAGGGTCCCGGTTTGAGGGTTTGAAAAATAAACTGTACGGCCAGAGCAGAGGCATCAAAGGTCATGAAGTTCAACAGGCAGTTAAAATAGGCTGCTGTTGACACGGTTAGTAAGTAAGGTAAACCAGGGAGGCATGCTCAAAAGTATGCTCAAAATTCACGTGTGGAAAACTTTATGAACTATTTTTCTCTATTTTAGATGGACGAAGCTTGAGACACAAATACTTCAAGGATTACAAGGATTACTTAGGTAAGTGAGGTAAAGGGCTGTCATTAGGAAAACCCAGTTTGGTAATAATCTTCAACACGGGTTTTGATTTTTCAGGAAGCAACACAAACAATGCAGTGGGCTATGAGAAAAATCACCACAAGCACCTAGGATGAAGCACGTTTCAGGGATAACAGACCTCGGCTCGACAACCACAAAACAACCTCAGCTGTCAACTTTGGACAAACCCGTCCACTGGTCTGGTCCTGAGACGTACCGAAGCCAGGATCAGAGCCTTTTCTGAGATACTAAACCAAGAAGTCTATACCTATACTGGACCTGTCTTTAAGCTCCAAGGATGTCCTCTGGATTCACAGTAATGGACATGTTGCACAAACACACCCAACGTATAGGTGATCTTTTGTATTTCAAACAAGCAGTCCATGCAATTTCCATGCAATTTCCCCTTGTTTTTCTTCTCTCCAATTCTGGAAATTCCATGTCCCCTCTCTCTTCCTCTCTTCCTCTCTATCAGTGTTTCAAACACACACACCAAAACACAACATATAACCTATAATCTGGTCAACAGAGTAAATCAAGACCGTGTGTAATATCACCCTCCTCCACCAAGAGGCCTTTGTTATCAAGTTCAATCATGTTTTCATCTTTTGCAGCAACTCGTTCACTCAAATACCCTGTTCCGAAATCTGCAATAAAACCCCAGCTGTAGAGGTTTTCATTCTGATATCCATGGATTTCCATCATGTCATGTTAATCACCATATATCAATATTATAGCATAAATAGCTTGAATCATGCAATATACTGTACGTACTATGAGATTTTCTGAAAATGGGTTTTTGAATTCATCAAGGCGTCTGCACAAAGACGCCTTGGTGGCGTACAATGAATACTGGGCCATATGACATTCCTGTTGAGAGTAAGCCACTGTTTTTGGCAAACAGGTGGGGTTTTCTGTACTGTTACATCCATGTTCTGTGCATCCATGTCATGTATCATTACTTTGCGCTTTCTAAACCAGCGGTGCTCAGTGTCGGGGCGGCCTCTCCTAACAGAACAATAAGCTGACGACTAACTGCAGATAGAGGTAACAAGCATAGGATGCTCGAATTGAAGTGAATGTTCCATTTCACCTGGTGCTATAAAACTGTCTTGTATATTCCAAATAAACCATCATCGAGAGTTCTTGTTTCTGACGAGTGCAAGTCATTCTCGTGAGCATAATGCATGGTGGTTGTCAACGGGCTTGTTGTTCTCTTGAAAGTTTAAATTTGATTTCTTCAAAACAGATAGAGGTGGTGATGCTACTGTGGTGTGGGGGCGGTGTGATTTAAGCAACCAACCGGTCTTGCGTTTAGTTAATTGAGCCCAGGATCAGGATTGGCTGCGCACCTGTTGCTCATCAGAGGAGTTGATGAGCAACAGGTTAAAATCACCCGTCCCCACACACAGTAGAGAGCCCTTGTCATGACAACACATATTCCATCTGCTCCTGGCTTGCAACATAAAGTTGTTTGTTTGCAACATTATCGCCTATGTCGGAGATCCCTGGAAATGCCACTTGGGTGGTGTGTGGCAGGCGGAACTGGCACCTGCCAACACGGGGAAGGGACACAGAAGGGCCGTCTGAAGATGCACTGGAGCCACCAGCAGCTCAATGGACGGCCATAGCATCAGCCCTCTCCCAACTGGCAGCAGCAGCAGCACCCAGAATGTCCATCGGAGGACCGGGGAAGAAGCAGCCACAGCAACCACCACTGGTAACCGTGTGTAGCTAGCTGGTCCTCCAAGCAGCCACCGCTGGAACCGTCGGCAGCCCAGCAGCCAGGCCACCCTGTCAAGCAGCCCTGCAACAGCCAAGCCTGGCTACACCTCCACCAGCCACCACAGCAGCCGAGGCACCATGCGCCTAGAGGGAGGAGGTGGTATGCTGTCTCGTTGCCCTGGGGGAGGGTCGTTGCCCTGGACCATGCTGTTCTGGGGTTTTTGTTTTCTTGGGACACTTTCATTTGTTTTTAAGGTATGGGAACCCTGTGTCAGAGTCCAGACATTTATTGTATTTTTCTCTCTGCTTGCCGGGGGGAGTAAGTTTTGGCCAGGGATTCTCCCTGGCCTCAATTTGGTGTTGGTATTTGGTGTGGGGGTGGTGTGATTCAAGCAGCCAGCTGGTCTTGGGTCTAGTTAATTGGGCTCAGGATTGGCTGTGCACCTGTTGCTCATCAGAGGAGTTGATGAGCAACAGGTTAAAATCACCTGTCCCCACACACAGTAGAGAGCCCTTGTCATGACAACACATAGTCCATCTGCTCCCGGCTTGCAATATCTTGCCATCTCTGCAAATAAAGTCAATTGTTTGCAACATCCTCGCCTGTGTCGGAGATCCCTGGAAAAGCCACTTGGGTGGCAGGAGGAACTGCCACACTACTTATGCAATAATAACAAAAGTGCTTTACATGGATTAAAACAAATAAGAAAATGTGAGTGGAAAACAGGGAAATGGATGCTCTTTTTCAGCAATGCACTACAGTACTCACCTTTTTTGCTTCAGTTTGCTGAAGTGGACATTTTCCAGCCACCTCTCCCCACCTAATATTTTAATCACCATATCGGTAAAGTGTGCTGGACTACAGCACTGGTTTCACCTTTTTACCATTTATATTTCTTCCCGTGTTTTATTTTTGGCCTTTAAACCTGATCCCATAGTTGACAGCCACACTCACACCCTGTTGGCCTTTGAAGGTTGCAGTCAGTTATCTCTCCATCTTCTCAAGTTCAGTGTAATGACCCTGTCAACAACATGCCAAATGACCAGAAAGGCCCCGGGTAGATGACTGGTGCCTCGTTTCGATTTAAATGTGGCCTCGGCCAAAGCAAATCTAAACTCTGCCCTGGCTGAACTGAACTCAAAGTGGATATCTGCTTCTAGCTATGTGAAATGTCAAAATACCAGGCCTATAATCCATTGATATCAGAGAAATGGATACTCTTTAACAAACTACAAGATTTATGTAAATACACTCCACACAAAAAGATGACTCGACTGACACTGCTTTTTAATTACTTTTTGATTACTTCCTTGTCAAGCCCATTGAAACCAAGGACAAAACACAAGAATTGGAATTTGGTTAAATCCTCCCAAAGCTGAGGAAAATCCAGCTGTAAACAATTTCCAACATTCACAATGGGTCCTATGACAAATGGGACCCATTGCAATACCAAATGTTTTTGGAAAAATGGAAACAAATATAGAAATTTTATTATATAAATATATCTCATCACTGTCACGTGGCTGCTGGCCATCTCACTCGCTGGCATGGAGTGGGAGTCAAAGGTTTGATGTGACAATCAAATGATGACAAATGTCATGATGGAAATTATAAGATTGGACAAAACTCAGTCTTTCAAGGATGTGGAGCTAAAAGCCCATGGACCTTCACATCGGCGATGGGCTTTTAGCCGTTTTGGACATTTAGGTGAGTATCAGTTTCCAGGCCCAGATTCTGTTTTTCCTGGTCATCATGGTGTCGCTCGCAAACTACATTGTCGGAACCATCATTCCTGCCTCGCCCCAAAAACAAGCCAAAGGGTTCTTCAGCTATAAAGTTGAAAGTATGTTCCAAACACTCAGTATGATTACAGGGCTGTATGAAATGCGAATACTCAGTGGAGTTAATAATAGAAAATTGGTGAAATTTCACTGCCTGCTCCATCTACTCCACAGCGGATATCTTTGCTACCAATTTTGTGCCTGACTGGCACCGGTCAGAGGGCTCCTTCTTTGGGATGTTTTCCATTTTCTTCCCCTCGGCCACAGTCATCCTGGAGCCAACATTTCTGGAGGTCTAAAGGTAAACTAATCATTTCTCTCGCCTTTTGTCTTTGCCTTTTCTCTCTGCCTCTTTTTCAGATCTTTCTCAACATCACACTTTATCAATTTTTTGTCACTCTTACTATTCAACTCAAAATGTAATGTAAATGTGTCATCTAAATGTACTATGAAAGCAAATTATGGCAACATTTGAATGGTGGCCTCTCTCACCTTTCTCTTTTCCTTCTCATCTCCGCTTCAGGGCCCTACTGTTGCCATCCCTAGGGGAACACTATTTGTCATATTTTGGACAACAATGTCTTATCTCATCAGCGCAACCATCGGTACAGGAGAGACATGATAGCCATCTTTGAAATTCCATTTGACAATCGTGCTCTCTTCACAAAACCTTAATCTGTGTTGGGACATGTGGTCAACTAGTATATTACTTTACAATACCTGAATTACCTGTGCATAGATGCCATACAATTAGTTACAATGAAGAAAATGTGTATGCCCACCCTGTAAACACCCAAAAAGTCTTTCTAGCTTCCTGTTTGTTCCAACAGCACCAGAGCAGGCATTGCACTTGCAAGGTTACACATCATAAACTGCATGTCATTTAAATTTATTGCAATCAGTCCAATGGCTTAACGCCTTGATTTTGTGATTATTGGCACAAAAGGTAAATAAATCGGGTCCATGCACACATGAAAACACAGACATACACACAAATATTAAGCCATTTATTAACGTATAGCTAACAGTAAATCTTTAGGTCACAGGCACACACACTTACACATATACAGTACTTTGCACCTACAACACAGCGATAAGGATTCAGAGTCCTAAACTTGGACATTTTGTCCAATATTGGACGTGATAAGTTTGTGTTACACTGTGACATTTGGACCAGACCATCAGCCATTTGTCTCTTTCTTTCATTGCCTGTGTAAGGACCACCTCTACCACCTCATCGGCTTTTTTGGGAAAGGTCGAGGAAAGAACGATGAACCGCTCAGAGGCTACCTTCTGACCTACCTTCCGCCTACTGTGCCCATTGCCAACTCCTCTCTACCTCTATCTCATAAGGATCTCCATCCCCTTTACTCCGCTCTCCCTCTATCTCATAAGCATCTCTGTCCCCCTTTAGAGGGCCTCGAACAGCACAGTTTCACGTTCTTTTCCAGAGTGCTGGCGCTGATCAAGAAGTTACATCTGGGCTTCCACGACGTCAGTGTCTTCAACATTTACGGAAAACCTCAGCCCAAACAGTGAGGACATTTCTGGAACTTGTATAGACATTGAACTTTGTCCCGTGTGTTTCTTTGGGAAAGTGGAAAAGGTAATATAATTGTCCCCCACTGTGTGCTCAGTGTTCATCAGTTTGAGAATAATGCTGCGCCCATTCTGAGCGTACACCAACCTGAAGGAGGCCCCTGTGATCTTGAAAGGAACAGGGCTAAGGTCAGTTATACAGGATTTACACTGATTGGTCCCTGGATATGCGTAAATATCATGGGAAAAGTTGTGTATGTACGCTTGTACTGAATAGTTTGCCATGTAAGAGCTTACACTGGACACTCTCATTCACACTGTGTGAATCAATCTCTCTGGCAGATCCATCTGAACGAGGTGGTGGGGGAATACTCCATAGAGGCTGCCTTGATTGTCATGTAAATCTTTCTTTTTCATCCAACTATATTTGCCAAAGTTTCTGTTGACCGAAGAGAGGAGAGGACTGAGAAAGAGAAAGGTCTGAGTCAAACCTTTGACTCTGCATATACGAAGCATGGTATGCCTTGCAGCCTCTCACCTCACATTTCAACTTGACATTCCCCCTCTCCAGGGCCGCATGTCTCATGAGATAAATTTTTCCTTTTTCCTTTTTCATTCAAAAACGAACAGGTCACATACACTGTGTGACACGTCATCAGCACATAGCAAATGTCATAAAACAAAACCAGCAGATGACAGATCAACACCTTCCAAATATGTCATAAACAAATACTGCAGACGAAACCAGAGACCCCCAAACCAAAACCCATTCCTCCCTTCCACCTCTCCAATAAGTCGTGATTTTGAGATAACAGAACCCAAAATAATAATATTGCATGGCCTCTACAGACTTCCATAGAAAGGTGCTATGACAGTAAATGTAGGTTATGGTTCATGATATCATATGATTATATTTTCTGTTGTAAAACACATAGCACTAGTGTTTGTTAGCTCATTTGCCTGGAAAAACTCAAACGAGCGGAAATTACATCTTCAAGTCGCTGTTTCCAGTGAAGTTGAGATCCTCCATCTCTATGAGGCTCTCTAGGGGGTGTGGCCAAAGAGCCTCTCAAACATATACAGAGAAGTGGAGGACTCGGTTCTATGGACCACATAACAACTCGGGATCATATAGTTGTGACCATGTTCATGCTGAAAATGGGTGGTATTCGCCATAAACGTTGGTTTGAATTGCTGTGTATGGTTTTTAAATTGTATGAATGTGTCTTCTGGTGTGCCCCAGTGCTCTCTACCTGGCCTGGCTGGACTCTGTCCCGGGACCTGACACCACCAGTCCCCTTGGTCAGAGGGAACCAAGAAAATGTCCCTACCTTCTACTGCCAATGAGTTCAGCTCTGACTATAAGATAGCATCTTTTGCATTTAAATCTTTGACATGTTACCTAATTATGGATAATGCGAGCCTCTAAAAAATTTATTTTAGGTTCTTATGTTAAAATTTATGTAAAGGTTGTTTGCTTAACTCTTATATTATAATCTTTAAATCAAAATTATTATTATTATTATTATTATTATTATTATATTATCAATCAGGAGTTTGATTTGATATATCCATGAGTTTGTTTAAACACCTTTGCCTCTTTATGAGTTCCATTAAAAATATGCTTACCAAACTCATCTTCCTGTTACGGATGCAATGATGTTAAAACATGATGCCATCACACATTTTTGATTGCTACTGAATTTCCTCTTTTGCATTTGCACATTAAACATGTTTGAAACTGAGTTTTTCTAATTTCCAGCTCACTTACCCACAGGTAGGTGTGTGTGTGTGTGTGTGGTCAGGAGAACACCACAGTCCTTTATGAGGGGTCCAGCTGGAACCCTATTGTTTTTGTTCAGATTTTTATTATTATTCTCTTAGCCATTATCACATGTCAAAGTGGCTGGCACTCAGAAACCGTTGAACCCATGGACATGAATGAATACGATTTCAGGGGCAAGTCCAAGTTTGATCCAAATTGGACTATATTTGGAGGAGTAGTTGGTAATTAACCGTTTTTACGGAGCCAACATATCGGAAGTAGAGTGAAGGTACCGGGGATGATGGAGTGGGGCGCTTTGTGACATCATCATCCAATTCCACAAAGTGTCACATCATCATCCAATATGATATATACAGTATGTGTAGGGTGTGGCTCTATTATTATATACTACAGTATATTAGCAGCCGTGCCGTCGCGGGGAGAAGCCACTTGCTGCCGTCTGCAGCCCGTGGCTTAACAACGCCCCTCGGACTGCCACACACATAATTAGTATGATTGATGCGACTAAACTGGACCCTGTGCATTGCTGCTTGCAGCTATAATTTATATATTTAGAACTAATTATTTTACAGGGTTCATATTAATATTAATGTTAATATTATTACATTTACATTTACATTGATTCTTTTAGCAGATGCTTTTGTTCAAAGCGACTTACTAGGCTAGAAACAATCAAAGCATGACATCAACCATTGGAGCAATATCGAACTTAAGTGCAAGATCTCCTGTTTCTAAATTCAACCAGACAGTCTTGCACTTGGCAAGATGCTGTAAGGAATCAGAAGATATTGTCGTTAGTCTTTTGTTAGTGCATTTTTTAAATTATGTTCGTGCATTATGTCAAATAACAACTTAACAGCGAGTCAATATCAACAACTCATGTGCTATTAGTGTATTGTCAATAAAACAACTTAAAACTAGTCAACCTCAACAGAATAGTTCGTCATAGCTAAGATAGGATCAGGAATTCAGGTGTTTCTTGCAGGTTGTGAGTGTCTATAATTAGGGCTGCAGGCGCACGTAGTTGTTTTTTTGAGTAGTGTCTGGATGACATAGATCCCATGCATCCGCAGAAAAGATGCTTAAAATTTGTATCAGGGGCGGTCCCGACTCGCCGTTGCCCAAGTTTTATCCCGATTGGTCAATTCTTGAAGACGCGGACACTCTGGAGTTTGTATCAGATCTAGTGACAGCAGGAAGTGGTGTTGAATGCAGCGCCTCGGAAAACTAAGTTATGCTGCTTCACTGAAACTCCAACTCTCCCTCTTGCTTATTTCTGTTTAGATTCTGTAAGATTTAGATGGATTGTTTGATTAATTGGATTAGGGGAAACTTCAAATTCCCTATTGAAGACCTTGTCGGAATTGATTCCCTGGAGCCTGCGTATTGCTGCCTGCGGTTATATTTATTATTATTATTATTATTATTATTATTATTATTATTATTATTATTAGCAATCTCTGGTTGGAGGGGGTGAT
>OMKR01044639.1:0-13888 GCA_900302355.1 Cyttopsis rosea | reverse complement strand
ATTATCATTATCAAGATGGGAAGATTTAAAATCAACGTTTAAAACTTAAATTAATCATTTCATTTTCCCTCGTCACACACTCCGACACGTGTCTCCATTGGTGGCTGCTGCTTTTGCCTTCTAACCAATGCCGCGATTGGTCGTTTTGGTTGGTTTTGTTTGGTTTTGTCTTTTCCAGATGAGGAAGAAAAGGTGGTGGTGGAGGAGGAGGAGGAGGAGGAGGAGGGTCTGACAGGGAAGGATGAAGAACAGCGTCGCATCGCCGAGATGGGACGACCCACGCTGGGCGAGCACGTCAAGCTGGAGGTCATCATCGAGGAGTCCTACGAGTTCAAAGTAAGGCTGTGTGTGTGTGTGTACGTACGTACAGACTTTTCTTTAATGTCTGACATGTTTGATCTGGCACTTGCTTTGACATTTTTATTGGAGTCATGTTGAATCAGTGAGTCCAGGGGAGCGAGGTCTCTGGGTCATGTAGGGCGGAGTGTCGTATGCATGTTGTGCTGGTGCAGTTTGTACGGTGCATATTTTAGGGCGTCATCAGACCTCACACAGAAAGGATTTAGGTCTGACAAAGATTGAAACTGAGTGTAAAACTCTGACACAGAGACGGTGTCAGTTTTTTAATTTGCATAGTACGAACAAATATAGCATTACAACATTTCGCAAATATCCAGCATAACGTCAAGAGTTGAAGTATAAAATAAGGCCAGACAAAAAGTTAACCACAAAACTCCCAGTGGGAAGAGCTACAGTATCATCAAACCACATCATTTAAAGCGTTGTTTAAAAGTGGCAGTGCTGTTTTATCATTTTTTAAAATATTTATATATTTTATATATAGACCTAACTACCCCTAATTTATTTATATATATATATATGTATATATTATACTGTATATATATTGTGGCAATGCGGCCACTGTCCCAGGGTGATTCAGGCAGAGGAGACGGGGCAAAACAGCGCCGTTTTATTTAGGTTTCCAAACCAAAGGCAGGCCAAAACAATAACACAAACCTATCAACAATAACATTGTTGCTCAGAGTTCGCCTCTTCCCCAGCGCCTGCGTGCCGCCGATCTCCACTGAAAGACACACAGACAAATAAGAAAACCTTCATGCTCCGAGTCGGCCAATCAGCACCACATGGGCGCTGATTTGGCAGATTCGGAGCAGCCGTGCCGTCGCGGGGAGAAGCCTCCTGCTGCCGTCTGCAGCCCATGGCTTAACCACGCCCCTTGGACTGCCACAACTATATATACAGTATATAGTATATGCAAAAAAATATATAGGCCCGTATATAAAATATTTAAATATCCAAAAATATGATAAAAGGTTTGGGACAGGAAGCTGGTTTTATAACCGGCTAAGTTAATTGTGATTTATTTATACATGCTCGATTATCACACATATTGAATTTAAACATGAATTCCAACATGCCACTGAACTTTCAATATTGGAACATGAAGCAAAACCAAAACTCCACTTTGTGAAATAACCTCAATAATCTTCTGGAACAGTGGGGAACAGATGATGGCTCTGGATAGACGACATATTCAGCAAATACATCCCTCAAACGGGTGTTTTGACACTCTAAAGCTGCGACCAGAGGACATTAGTTCAAAGTGACCGGGGGATTTGGGAGTTGCACTGACCTCACTGACACGTGCCTATTAAAACCTGTTCTCTAGCTGGGTTCCAACCTTCTCAGTCTGTTTCTCTTAGCCTCAGTTAGATTAAAGAACGCAGGCAGCTATTCCGAAGGCCAAAATAGATTAGAAGAAAATCAAACTTAAACCTCAAAAGAATCATCCTTCTACCCAAACACACATGCTGCTCTGCCTTCTTATAGGAAGCTTCTTTGTAAACACAATTCCCAAGTGTTTAGAATCCATCCATTCTGTTTCCCTGTATGTTTGGGAAAAGGCAGCAGCCTTCTAAAATCCATGACCATGACCCAAGTCTAGTGGTCATATTGGGTGCTCCGGTTTCCACCCCCACCCCAAATACATGCATGTCAGAGTTAGACACTTCTTGCCGATGCCAAGGCATCAGCCACGATCTGGAGTTGGTCCCTGGCCGTCGCTACGTAGCAGCTCACTCCTGCAGTGGGCTGCTCCTGCTACAATACTAAGACTGTTTAAATGTGAGCTGATTACCCCCAGAGCTAATACAGTACACAAAAAATGTTTGTCTATGCATGGAGGCGATCCCTGTCCATGGTTCTTGAGGACACTACGTCACAGTCATCAACAGAGTGCAATGGCTCTATGGAGAGTGAGAAAGTCTCCCCTTTACAGAAGTGCAGGATTTATTGTTTTTTACCAAATCAAATCCCAGCAACGGGGAGACATGCGTGACGCAGCACGGGACGCAGCACAGGACGCAGCATGGGACGCAAGGAGATTGTTTGTTTCGTTCAATGAGGAAAAGGAGGAAAATAAATACATCTAAAATGAAAACACACTGTTTTGTTTTTTTTGTTTGTTTGGAGCCACGAGAATGGGGAGGCGCAGTGGAGCGAGATCACTCCCTCTCCATTACGCAATCCACTGTCCTGATCCAAGGCGGAACGGGACAGTCCCTTAGTTGTGTTTAAAATGTTTGCTTCATACATGTAAGAAACTAATGAAAATAAATACATCTAAAATAAAAAACACAGGAAAACCGGTGCGGCGCCGGTGCAGCGCTGTCTGGAGGAGAAAGAAACTCCAATTCTCTGAGTTATGTTTACATTTTTCATTTTCCATTCAAGTAAGAAAATAAGGAAACTAAATAAATCTAAATCCTTCTCTAAATCCCTGTTCAGCCTGTTTGGATCCTCCTACATCTGCAGCAAACCTTCTCAGTCATGAACATCAAAAAGTCAAAGCACAGATCCAGGCTGAAGGGCCAACATGTTCCATACTGAGGATTTGTACTTCAAAGATGCTACCAGACTAAGCTGACAGAGCACGGAGAACAGCTCCACTGTTCCCATATGCAGCATATATTGGTGATGAGTTCTGAATATATGAAAAGGCAATAGCTAAATGCTTTGATAAAAAGGGTTATGAAAAGAAAAAGTATTGTCATTTAACAATGTGTTCTGAAGCAAAATGTACAGGTTTAGAAAACTTGATTGTGGTGAGAAAGAAAGTGAAATATGAAATGACAACTATGCACTGATAATAAAATAAGTTAGCCTACCTAAATAAAAGAAATCTGGAAATGGCACTGTTGATAAAACTAATCAGCTACTTATGCACTACTGTTAAAACAGATTTCTGAGAAAATAAATGAATATCATAAGGAATACTAATTTTGCAGTTGTTTATTCTCACATGGTCTTCAAAACTCTGTCTGGCTCTTGAACCAAAACGTTTGCCAATCCCTGGTTTAGAAGGATGGTGTCATCTGCAAACTATATTACATGCCTGTCAGAATGATGGCTGTGGATAGATATGAATATATACTGTATGTTCCATAGTGGGAAAGACAAGAACCCTGAGGGAAGCAGTGGATCAGAGGAGCAAACCTGTCACGAGTCAACTAGAAATAAGGTGGTGGAACCCAGATGCAGAGACAGAGACAAGGTTGTGTAAATTGAAATAATCTTTACTGAAGAAGCCCGGTAACATCGCACATAGAGGACTAGCAACAAGACTGAGGGAAGGGAATAAATACACATGGGGGGTGACTACAAATACACAACAGCTGGACGAGACAGGAACCAGGGAGACAGGAGGGATACATCCACAGGACCAAAGACGAACTGCAAGACAAGAGGGAAAAAGATGACATGAATACACAAGAGACTAAGACAGAACCGTGACAGAACCTGTCGACCTAAACCCGCTGCGACCTGCCAGTAAGAATGTGTCTGTTCTTCTGACTGGTATGTTTGACAAAGTCTGTTGGACAGAAGCTCCTCAGAGCAGGTGTGGTTCGATGGTGGTTGAACAGTGGCTCAATGGCGGTTGAACGGTGGTTGGACGATGTTGAAGGCTGACAAAAAGCTAATGACCAGCAGCCTAGCGTGGGGTCTCTGCTCCTCCTAAATGCTGCTGCAGGAGTCTCCCACTCCCCTTCCCTGCATTTTATCCCAATAATGGACCTGGAACGTTCTCAGCCTGACTCACAATATTGATTCTTGATCAGTTTCCCAATTTTATTTATTTATTTAATTGGTTGAGTGCTAATAGCCTTCATCCATTTCTTGGAAACAGGAACAATTGTCGCCAGTTTCTGGGTACTTTCTGCACCTGAATTGACTTTTTTAAATTTAAATTTTAAATAAAAGTAAAAGTATCACTAAGCTGCTCCTTACTGGTATAAAAACCAATCTCCCTTCAAATGTTCATGATCAAATGTCATGTCAAAAAATCCAATCCATCCAGTGTCGACAGTATACAGTATCAATTCTGCGAGGCCTGCAAAAGTGAAAACTTTGAATTTTTATTTAATGTTTTTTGCTTAATTCAGTTCTCAATATATTTGTTGTTTGTGCCATCCTGTCTTTATGGCTCACCGCTTTTCCATCAGACCGTATGTTGTTATATAAGTATATGTTTTAATACCATAATTAAAGTGAGATATTGTGCAAAATGATATCCACTCTTCAGGGACTGATGCCATTCTGGTTTTGTAATTATATTTTATCTCTCCATTTGGGATCCTTTGTTTGCTGTCTCGTTATGATTGGGTTTTGTTGCTGCTGGGATGTTTGGGGTGGAGATTAGAGGACATTTTCCATTTCACAAACAGACTTATCTCAGCACAAACTAGATCTAATGCCTCTCTCTCTCTCTCTCTCTCTCTCTCTCTCTCTGTCTCTCTCTCTCCATCTCTCTCTCTCTCCCTCCATCTCTCCATCTCTCCGTTCCTCAGAACACAGTCGATAAACTGATAAAGAAAACTAACTTGGCTCTGCTGGTTGGAACGAACAGTTGGAGGGATCAGTTCATCGAGGCCATCACTGTGAGCGCTGGTAAGACACACACACATCATGCACACACACACAGAAAAATGTCTGATTACATACACATCAGACTGATTTGATTGAAGTTGATTGGATTGGAGGGGCTTCACATCCAGGATCAGACTGAGAGCTGATTGGATATCAACGGTCCAAACCATTTACTGGGGTGGTGAGGTGGTTGAAAGGAACGCTGGGACTGAGTTTGGTTCTTCATTAGATAGATAGATAGATAGATAGATAGATAGATAGATAGATAGATAGATAGATAGATAGATAGATAGATAGATAGATAGATAGATACTATGACTTTATTCATCCCCGGAGGGAAATTGCAATGTCCCAGAAGCTCACATCAAAACAATAGGCAGTAGGGGTGTAACGGTACATGTATTTTTTTGGTGCATGCAGTCGTACGGAGAATACGCGGTAGCCTATGTGCAAAGATTGATGAATGTAATGCGGAACCAAATTTCACAAGCACGAGTTCCACCCGGAAACTTAGAAACTAGAAATTGTTGAAATTGAAATTGTTACCTGGCTATACCTGCCATCTCAGTCTCCTTGACGGCAGGTGACATAGTTACAGCCAAAAGATCTGCTCTCACTACTGACAATGTGGACAAACAAATTTTTTATAAGAAAAACTTGAAAATAGAATGAAGCTTGAGTGAGGTGCATAATCTCCTTACAGTAGTCACAAGTTAATCACAAATGTGATACATTTCTCCTAAAGGCACAGGTTTTATTTTTTCTTATATTTTATTACATTGTATTTATTTTGGATTATCAAACCAGGAGATGTTGTTCATTTCTGTATTGCCTTTTATTTTGCATCATCCCTATGCCTGTAATTGAAACACTGCTTATAATTATTTATTTTGTAGTATTTTCATAACATAAGAAATGCTTTTCCATTTTGGAGCCTATTGTGACCTTTTTGTTTGACAGCCAACATAAAAATATGGTCTATGGGAGAGTATATGTTCACTGTTTACATTTAACTGCATAATAGAGTACAAAATGAAAATGCTTGACTTATTTTTATAACAAAGTTACCAAAGATGCCAGTTGGCAAAATGCTACCTGCTGTACCTGCTATCTCAGTCCCTCCCTACTACCAAGGGTGTTTTCCTCTGTCTTTTTTGGGAGGGTTGGGCTTAAGCTTTGAATGTTTAAAGCAGAAATAGACTACTTTTCAACTTCCCCTTCTAGCGTTTCCAAGTGGTATTATCCTTTGCGATGCTGTCGCTCAGAGCGCTCCATGAAGTAATGATCACCACCAATCAGAACCAACCGTAAGAATCCCAATTTGAGCTAGAAACCCTGATCGCAGTGCTATGATAAAGGCAGAGTAAAACATCCGGTGGTATTAATAAATAGGCAGGTTGTGTTACTTACTGGTCCAGTAGAAAGAATGCCAACTGAATGTCGGTTTGGAACTGTTGTGATTTGTTGTTGTGATCTGAGGCTTGTGTTAGATTGAAGAAAGTTTCTGAAGCATACAAGCTCGGGGAACATTAGTTGACACCACACAGGTTTTCAGCAGAATATAGGTAGGTTAGGTTAGGATAGGTTTATTGGTACAAAGCGTTTATGGAGAATCTGCACAGGGAAGAAAATGGGAGGAGGGAGAAGGAGGGAAAATAAGAGGAGAGAGAGACACGCAGAGCCAGAGAGAAAAACAGGTAAAGTCACACAGAAGAGAAGAACAGTGTTTCTTATCCATGTCTTGAGATCTGCACTTGTGTCAAGGAATAGACATCCTGTTTACACTTTCGGGGCTGTCAACAACCTTGGATAAAGAGAGCACAGACTGTTAGAAATCTAAACATGTTTTGTGAGTTAACCAGAGTGAGAGTTGTTATCACAAGAGGAGCCCTCTCAAGTCCCGGAGCTCTCTTCATCAAGTGAATGCCCGTCTGAGGTTCACTCTTGTTTTACCTCTGTTTCTAGCACTCTCCCTCTTCACCTTATTTGCCTCCTCCGTCAACGGGGTTCTTTTTCTCTTGCCGGGTAGAGTTTCCACTGTCATTTCGGTTGCTCCACCGCCCGACATTTCCACTAATGGTTGCGCATTGGTTGACGCACTTCCTGTGACGCACTGCCGTAAATTGATCCTTCATTTTCCCTGGGATTCGTACCCAGTGGCAGTCCAAATTGCATAGTGATATCAAGGTTTATAGGGAACCAATCGCCAAAACGCCGATGGTGTCATCATTCTATAGCCATTACACTGTGCAATCAACATTAACTTCATAATGATAAGTAAAAGCAAAAAAGTTGTCTTTTGCAACTTTAAATATAGCCTAATAAGTGGAACAAATTGAAACACTCCTCCTAATGCACATGTTTTATATTTTATTATATTTTTTATTTTGTACTTTTATAACATATGAGATGCTTTTCAATTTTGTAGCTGATTCTATTGCCTTTTGTTTTTTATCAATCCTGCATAAAAAATACGACCTATGCGAGAGTGTACAGTATGTTCACTGTTTACATTTTACATTGCACTACTGTCTGTTCAAAATAAATGGAAAGAAACCTCGCATTATGCATTTGGGGTTTTTTGTTGCATTTTTCCCATTGTACCGAACTCGTACTGAAGCATGATGTCCACACCGTAGTGTGAACCGAACCGTGACTTCTGTGTACCGTTACACCCCATCACTCCAAAAAAAGAGTTGTTCGATCGCGAGTCGGTAACTGCAGCTGAACTGAAACTGAATTAAAAATATTATTAAATATTAAATAAATGTGAAAAAAGACATTTTGCATAATTCGTGTCGAATTGAACTGATTTACTCTTCGTTACCTCTGCGTTCCACAAAGACATTTTGAGAGAATAAAATGACTGACCGACTGAAAAAGAGTGACAAATTGACCAACTCTTTTTACTGAGTCACTCGTAAAGAGCCGAATCTCCAAAACAAGCCAAACTTTTCATCACAAATTCCACACACAGAATATTTAGCGGTAAAAATATTCCTCATGTCCAATGTCATCAATGGAAATCTTCACAACCCTTTTATGGAAAATGCTCAGAAAGTGGGTGGATGAAAATGAATGAGATGCATTGAGAAGTGTGCTGTGTATCATTTTATTTTAAGTTGGCGATGACTTTTTATATTTATTTACATTTTTGAATATTGTTCCGCCCCCGCAAATCGGGCTCTATGACATCAGAGCTTATGACTTCTTTGTGAGAACATAACGCAGAAGTATGAAGCTGTGGGTCAGAGACACACGCAGGCAGTCTCATCAGCCTTGTGTCTGCCCTTGAGAAAACACAGTCTCTAAGTGTATTCATGCACACATACAGTGAAGGAGTTATGATGATGATGGTTAAAGTGATGGTTTAGGACATGCATGGCATAGAGATTAGTCACTAATCTGCATACTTCTGTACTATTTCACAGTTTCACACCGCTTCCATTCAAGAGACAAAGTGAGCTCCTGTCTCCGGGAACTTTTGTTTTAGCTCTTAGTGTTTAGCTCGCTTTATAGCTACATACATCTTCACGTGGCGAGGACAGAAGAAATATATACATTTTATTGTATTCTATTCTATTTCATAATATCTTTTTTGCATTTTTTTAATATATATTTTTATTGCTTAAAACTGATCCTTCAGAATGACATGTGAGGACCTGAGCAGGTAGTTGCCTGGGTCTAGACCTTTGAATCCGCCGACTCCACCGAGTAGACAGATTCTTATGCTCTGGTATTGCGACATGGAACAGCGATTTCTCCGGTTGAAAAAACATTCGGTCCAATGAGCGCTGCTGGACTAATGATTAGCCAATCAGCACCACGGGCGGGACTAACACCATTGGAGGAGTAATAACAGCAACGGCCTCAAAGACTCCTCGGGACGCTGTTCTGACTGTTCTGAGAGCCACTATTTAGATGAGATTGTTTAACATATGTGTTAAATAATCGGCTATAATTAATCTTTCTTGTACTGGAGCTTATGGGAAAACACCAGTGATACGTTGAGATGATCATCCCTCTTTACCGAAAAGAAAATTGAATGCTAGGACTGAGGGTTGTGTTGGGAAAGTAAAAGCGGAGAAGGGGAAAGGAAAGTCAAATATTTCATTGGTCCAGTCTCTTTATTTCGCCCGATGGTGAGCTGTTATTTTGCTTTTTATTCTTCAGTGAACTAATGTATATTTTTATTTATTTATTATATTTTATGATTATATTATTATTTGATTAATTTTTATATATCATGTGTATTTATTATACCTGGACATACATTTTTTGTTGTGAAACATTTTATATATATAAAATAAAGTAATAATAAATCCATGCAGTACATCACCAGTACAACTCCAGTACAAAACACGTACAACTCCAAACTGTTATGCCATTTTCCACTTTTTGATAATTGTATTATTTATTTTGTTTTATTAATAATTTATTATATTGATAATAAAGTGCTAAAGT
The DNA here is from genome assembly GCA_900302355.1 of Cyttopsis rosea. Lineage (NCBI taxonomy): Eukaryota > Metazoa > Chordata > Actinopteri > Zeiformes > Parazenidae > Cyttopsis > Cyttopsis rosea. Next base: position 4,477 of record OMKR01044639.1, on the reverse strand, counting down.
ATAAAAAATATACTGTGTATATATATAGTAAATAAAGAATATTAATAAATAAATTAATGTAACATTTATTTATTTTATTATATTAATTATTTATACTATATTATCATATTATTATTTGATTAATTATGATGAGATACATTTTGTTTTGTGAAGTAATTTAAATGTTTTTTGTCTCTCTATCAGGTGAGGATGATGATGATGAAGACTGTGGGGAGGAGAAGCTTCCCTCCTGCTTCGACTACGTCATGCACTTCCTCACTGTCTTCTGGAAAGTTCTGTTCGCCTTCGTCCCTCCCACAGATTACTGGAACGGCTGGGCCTGCTTCGTGGTCTCCATCTGCATGATCGGCCTGCTCACCGCCCTGATAGGTACTGCTTTATACCCTGATAGGTACTGCTTTTTAGTAGCATGATAGATAGTGCTTTATAGTATGGTATAGTAGTAGTACTATCGTAAGAGTATAGTGATCAAGTTGCTTCCTGCTTTTCAAATGTTCTTCATCAGAGCAACCGTTCATTTCTGCCAGAACAAAACAGAGGAATGATTAAGGTGGATGCTGTTTCTAATGGTGATAATGTGATTTTCTTTCTTCTTTTCGTTTCTTTCCTCCAGGTGATCTGGCCAGTCACTTCGGCTGCACCGTTGGTCTGAAGGACTCCGTCACAGCCGTGGTGTTCGTGGCACTCGGAACCTCTGTACCAGGTGTGTGTGTGTTGGCTTTAACAGTGAATTCATATATGGAGCTGCAGTGAAGTCCGTTGCTATGGGTACAGTGTGCACGTTGTGTGAGGCTTTTGAGGGCAGAGCCTTTTAGTGGAGGCCGGAGCCTTTTAGCACTTGGGGCAGAACCTTTTCTATTCAGAAAAGTGTGAGTGTGTGAATGTACCTAAACACAGCACTCTCAGATGTCCCTTCAATTTTTGAAATAAGATTGACCTCAGTCTGAAACCAGACTGAAACTGGATTGACATCAGAGTGAAACTATAGAGAAACCCTATTAGTGACACCAGACTAGAATTAGACTGAAACCAGTAACACCAGTCTGAAACCAGAGTGAAACCAGTCTGAAACCATAGTGACACCAGTCTGAAACCTGAGTGAAACCAGACTGAAACCAGAGTGACACTGGAGTGACACTAGAGTGACACTAGACTGAAACCAGAGCGACACCAGTCTGAAACCAGAGTGACACCAGACTGAAACCAGTCCGAAACCAAAGTGACACCAGACTGAAACCAGAGTGAAACCAGAGTGACACCAGTGTGAAACCATATAGAAGCCATAGAGCCAAGACTGGACTATACTTTCTAACTTACACAGAAATCCCCCTAAATAAATGTATGGACGCCTTATTGCTGAAAATGTCAGATGTCAAAAAAACCTCTCTCTTTCTCCATCTCTCTCTCTCTCTCTCTGTCTCTTTCTCTCTCTCTGTCTCTATCTCTCTCTCTCTCTCTCTCTCTCTCTCTCCATCCATCCATCCAGATACGTTCGCTAGTAAAGTAGCCGCCACCCAGGACCAGTATGCAGACGCTTCTATTGGGAATGTGACAGGCTCCAATGCTGTGAATGTGTTCCTGGGCATTGGTGTGAGTCACATGACTTAATCTCATTGATTGATTGACCGACTGATTGGCTGCAGGACTAATAGAAGTGGCAGCATCGACATATGGAGTACATTTACACATACATTACGTCATTTAGTAGTTGTAGTAGTAGTCAAGGTGGTAGTAGTAGTTGAGGTGGTAGTAGTCATTGCCTTAGTAGTAGTAGTCATAGTAGTTGTAGTAGAAGTCGATGGTAGTGGTATTAGTAGTACTAGCTGTAGTAGTAGAAAAGGTAGTATGCGGCAACGTGGTAGTAGTAGTTGTCATCGTCGTAGTAGCCATAATAGTAGTAGTCGTCGTCATTGTTGTAGTAGTCGAGGTGGTCGTAGTAATATTAGTAGTAGTAGTAGATGTAAAAGTAACGGTCGTAGTAGTAGCGGTCGTAGTAGTAGTAGAGACAGTAGTAGTAGTCAAGGTGGTAGTAGTAGTTGAGGTGGTAGTAGTCATCGCCATAGTAGTAGTAGTCATAGTAGTTGTAGTAGAAGTCGATGGTAGTGGTATTACTAGTACTAGATGTAGTAGTAGAAAAGGTAGTATGCGGCAATGTGGTAGTAGAAGTAGTAGTCATCGTCGTAGTAGCGATAATAGTAGTAGTCGACATTGTTGTAGCAGTCGAGGTGGTCATAGTAATATTAGTAGTAGTAGTAGATGTAAAACTAATGGTAGTAGTAGTAGCGGTCGTAGTAGTAGTAGAGACAGTAGTAGTAGTCGACGTGCTAGTAGTAGTAGTAGTAGGAGTAGTAGTAGTAGTAGGAGTAGTAGTAGTAGTTACAGTAGTTTTACTAACAGCAGTTCTTATATCAACGATATATATCACTCATCAGATCACATTACGTTGTGTTGACAAGGTATGATGTTTTTTGTTCTGGCCACCAGGTGGCGTGGTCAATCGCCGCCATCTACCACAACAGCAAGGGGGAGGAGTTCCGTGTGGACCCGGGCACGCTGGCCTTCTCCGTCACGCTCTTCACCATCTTTGCCTTCATCTGCATGGGCACGCTGATGTACCGCCGGCGGCCGGAGATAGGGGGAGAGCTGGGCGGGCCGCGGACTGCCAAGGCCCTCACCACCATGCTCTTCATCAGCCTCTGGCTCCTCTACATCCTCTTCTCCTCCCTGGAGGCCTACTGCCATGTCAAGGGCTTCTAGAGGGGTGAAGGGGTGGAAAGAGGATGGATGGAGTTAGTGTTAGTTGGTCTGATTGGTTGGTGGGATGGAAAAGGGAGAAGAACAAGAAGAATGGATCGTCCATCCATCCCCTCTTCTTCTCACGAGGAAGTGATTGAGTGATCTCTGGATGGATGAGAAGATGAGGGAAGATGGACCATGAGCGAAGGAACGAGGAAAGGGCTAAGAAAGACGTGAAGGGCTAAGAAAAGGAAAGGAAGCGCATCATGGGAAGTGCATCGTAAGCAACAGATTTTGGAAAAAGACGAGAGAGGGATGACAAAAGAAATGGAGGGGAAAAACCTCCCAATCAGCTACTATCACTGATCAATCAGCTAATCCCTGATAAATTCCTCAAGTGTTTGCTTTTAAACTGCTGATTGAAATGACTCAGAAATTAAATATGAATACTGTTTTACACACACACACATAGACACACACACACACTAACATGAACGCACCATTCAATGTCACACTGTTACCTGAACTTTGGTGGATGAACTTGTATGTGTGTGTGTGTGTGTGTGTGTGTGAGATACTCAAGAATGAAGGGAATGTTGACGTTTTGAAACGGACGTGGAGGTTTCAATGTGAGGATCTGTTCTCTGAATGTTTTGGCGGTGTCCACTCCCCCAGCGCTCCATTCTGACGTTTGTTTGTTTGTTTGTGGTATTGCGAACATCGTCAGAACGAGACGTGGACTAATATGAGAGATTTTGTGTTCTTTACCTTTAATGAGGCTGCGTCCAATAAGACGGAACGTACCACTTGAAACTGTTCAAAAATAGAGATTTAGCCATTAATTAAAAAATCTTTTAAGTTAATGTTATTGTTGTGCGTTTTAAACCAATTTATTTCTTGACCTTTTCATTGATGAGATCATTGTACGTGGGATCCGAATTTTTAAAAGTAAATTGCAGACTATTGGCTCCACCCTCCCTCTGAATCCTCATTGGCTATGGGTAGGGTTAGGGTAGGGTTGGGTAGCCTCCTCATCGGCCCATCACTGGCCGTTTGCCAAATCCTTCATTCTGCAGCTACAGTAACCATCCCTGTTCCATCAGCACCTGAAATGCTCAAGGGCTTCAGAACTTTTCACCACCAGGGTGCGTTTCTTTACATGAGATCTCAATATATTCCGAAAAATCTAATAAAGACCAAGAGGCCAGACAAACTTCAAAGACACAATCAATCAGTCACAGATTTGCTCATTTAATAATCCTAGGCAGTATCTTTGCAGGGGTCGACAATAACAGTTACCCGGTTGGCCATTGCCAAACATCTTGTATGGTGTAGTTGCCCATTTGTCAAACCACTTGGATGTAGAGTGTGACCACCGCAAATCCTATTTATTATTGAATAGGATTATTAATTTATTATAAAATGATTAATATTCTTGGCAACCAAAAGCGGATGCATGGTTGACACCTTGGCAACCACTTCTAAAAGTTAGCATCTGGCCTGCTTTTTGTGAGCATTGTCAGCCTTGTCTGGTTTTTGAGAAACATTTAACATAAAGGAAAACTGGTGTTATGAAGATAATTTAAAGCCAAAACACAAGGTTCTGTTTCCATGAAGTTGATGTAAATACCACTGCAATGCTCCAGCTAGCAAGCTGCTGAACGTTGGATTCTGTATCAACTGCTGCGATAACAAGCAAACAGGACAGCTAATGATCAATGCTCTAAATGGTATGAAAAAC
>OMKR01044636.1:0-15149 GCA_900302355.1 Cyttopsis rosea | reverse complement strand
CGGGGGATCCAGGTGGAGGTGGCCGTGGTTACCTGTGTTGATTTGGATGGACCTCCAGTCCCCACAGGTTAAAAAAAAATCCCGCTCCTCCCCGGGAGCGTACACGTAAGGGTTCGCGCGACGCTACTTTGAGTTATGGATGCTGACAGGTCCGGGGCCGCAGTCATAGGAATTACCAGAGAAACATCATCTGTTGGATCCACCACCCCCTCCATCTTGTGAGGCGAGTTATTTCGGGGGAAAAACCCTCCCGACCGCATTCCTTCTTCCCAAGCGATCTGATGGTAGACCGCCGCATCATGAAGGCCTGCTTCTTCAAATGTAGATCTTTGCAATCTGTCAGTCTGCCCCAAGGTCAACAGCGGTTTATGACTTTACGATTAGATGTCTCATATCCTGCGCTACGGCGCGATGAATCCATATGCCACGGGGGCGTCCATCTCGCTCCATGTTTGCACTGAACCCTGCGCCCTTTTTAATTATTAACAGTGGTTATCCGAGAGTGTGTCAACAGCGTGTTCTTTGACGAATATTACTGTATATCGTATGTCACGGGGTACAGTTGTAGGAGAACAAACAAACAAAATACATCAGATACATTCAATTGTGATGCTCTACGCCTCGGGAATGAGCCCCTATGGTCCAGACAGGAGACCTACAACTTTGGAGTAAGGCTTGTATTTCACAGTACTATAGCATTAATTATTCAACTCAATAATCTGCCTCCATCCATTCATTCATCCATTCATTCATTCATCCATCCATCCATCCACTCACTCATTGTCTTTATTTACAGTAAGTCCCTGGAAAACACATTGAGGAAAAGACCTTCATTGGCAATGGTGCCGACGGGCAGCCAAGTTTTGTCCGCAACCTTTTCACCGTTTTTTTAACATTACCACTAAAAATAAGCTTTTCACCGACCCACCGAAATCAGAATCAACATTTCCATCTGGAAGACACGGGTACTTGTAATTCTGAAACCACAGAAGACAAATACCGCTGAGCCCAATATACAGTAAGATAGTCGGATAGTCAAAAGTAAAGAATAATCTACGGCATCAAAGGCTTGTGACAGATCGACAAAAAGTGCAGCACGGTGCTTCCTGTTATCCAATGCAGATACAATGTCATTTAAAACCAGGGATGTCACAGAGATTGTGCTGTGCTTAGCCCTGAAACCAGATTGAAAGGGATTTAACACCGAAGATAGGAACGACTTGAGCTGATCGCTTATCAGCGACTCCACAGCAGGACGTTTTTTGAGGTATTTGGTGCGAAATAAGAATGAATAGAGCCTCGCGCGGCGCCGCCATAGGTTTGTAATCAGAGCAATTCATAACCCGAACGTCAAATCTGTACGGGTATTTTCTAATTTATTTGCACGGGAAAATTGCTTGGGCATTGTGAATACAATATCAGCGATAAAAAAAAAACATACAGAAAATATAAACTCTGTATTAAGCCGTACTCAAGCTGGGACTGCATAAACAGAGCTTATTGGCTGCCGAAATGTTCTCCTGTATCCTTCTGATTAAGTCGCACACTAAATGCTCTATTGAGGTGATATTGGTGTTATTTTATGAATACACCTGCATACACCAGATATGTATATATTTAAATACTAATAGGGGACAAAGAATCTGGAGAGGACATAAGTAAAAGAAAATGTATTCCTCTTTCACCAATAGTCCAATTTGTGATTCGTGGATTTGTAGTCTTGCTAGACACGGGCCCCGTGGAATGGGTTTATTAGACTCCACCCGAGACAAAGCTCCATGAGGGCGTGAACAGCCCCTGGTACTGTAAAATCATCTGGAGTCGCCCTGCTGGAGCTTAGCTGTGGGAGCTTAGAAAGGTTGCTGCAATAAAGTTGAAGATGTCAAGTTTTGTTCTCGAGTAGAAACTCAATCTTGCATCAAATCCGTGAGCCTGTTGAAAAGAAGGAAAAAAGTAAAAGCTCGCTCATGCTGCCGGGCACAGGACTCTGGCTTGTAGAAGTGAACCGGGACACATGTGAAAAGAAGCTTTATAAGCTATACAAGCTACACTCACTGAGCACTTTATTAGGGACACTATATTAATACTGGGTAGGGCCTCCCTTTGCTCTCAAAACAGCCTCAATTCTTCTTGGCACAGATTCGCACGAAAGATGTTGGAAACATTCCTTTGAGATTCTGATCCATGTTGACATGATTGCATCACGTAATTCCTGCAGATTTGTCAGCTGCACGTTCATGCTGCGAATCTCCCGTTCCATCACATCCCAAAGGTGTTGGATTCAGATCCGCTGACTGGGAAGGCCGCTGAAGAGCTTTGAACTCATCGTCATGTTCATGAAACCAGTTTGAGACGACTTTTGATTTGTGACATGGTGCCTTATCATGCTGGAAGTAGCCATTAGAAGATGGTAAATTGTGGCCATGAAGGGATGTACATGGTCAACAACAATACTCAAATAGGCTGTGGCATTCAAGCCATGATTGATTGGTATTAACAGGCCCAAAGTGTGCCAGGAAAGAATTCCCCACACCCCATTACACCACCGTGACCGGCCTGGACTGTTGACACAAAGCAGGTTGGGTGGGTCCATGGATTCATGCTGTTGGCGCCATATTCTGACCCTACCATCTGTGTGCCTCAGCAGAAATGGAGATTCATCAGACCAGGCAACGTTTTTCCAGTCTTCAACTGTCCAGTTTTGGTGAGCCCATACCCACTGCAACCTCGGCTTTCTGTTCTTTGCTGACAGAAGTGGAACCCGACGTGGTCTTCTGCTGTTGTAGCCCAGCCGGCTCAAGGTTCCACATGTTGTGCATTCAGAGATGTTTTTCTGCTCACCACCATTGTACAGAGTGGTTATCTGAGTTAGCATAGCCTCTCTGTCAGCTGAAACCGGTCTAGCCATTCTCCGTTGACCTCTCTCATCAACGAGGCGTTTCTGTCTCAAAACAGCCGCTCACTGGAAGATTTTTGTTTTTCGCGCCATTCTGAGTACACTCTAGAAACTGTTGTGCGTGAAAATCCCAGGAGATCAGCAGTTACAGAAACACTCCAACCAGCCCATCTGGCGCTACACAATCACGCCACGGTGGAAAACACTGAGATCACATTTTTTCCCCATTCTGATGGTTGATGTGAACATTAACTAAAGCTGCTGAGCCGTATCTGCGTGATTTTATGCATTGCATCGCTGCCACACGATTGGCTGATTACATCATTGCATGAATAAGTTAAAAAAAAACACACTGGCGTGAAACATCTGGGCTGATTTTACTTGGACGTTCAAATTCCAAATGTACCTGAATGTACGCCAGTTTGGAGCTTGGCCTAATGAGAGCATCATCGGCATCATAGCATGTAAACTCCAACACGAGAGAAAAGGAGATTCTTGGTCCTTCAACCGAAAGTCCACAGTCAATGCAATAACACCCATACAAGAATATATGATCAATCTCCCTTTATCTAGTCTTTTGTCTTTGCATACAAATGTAGAAATATCGATGAGATCTTTTGTCAGAACGTTGTCCATATGTGGTAGGGGTTTCGTGTGTTGAGGTACTTCCGTGGCCGTTGAAGCCGAAGTTTTCAGTTTAGGTAGTTATTGTGATTCGATGGCAGGTGCATCATGTATAGGAAGAAAATGGAAAACACGAGGGTGCTCATTTATGAAACGTGAGCAGAATGATTTTTTGCGTGTAAAGGGATGGGAGAGCCAAATTTGCAGTTGGTGGAGAGGGTCTTTAATATCAACTGTAAAAGCATAAGCATTTTCCTATTTTTTCCTCCTATTTCAACCTTTCGGCATATTTTAATGACTAAACGAGCCTCACGGATGTCATGTCATCCAAATACCATAATGGCCGTATACTGTATTAACGCAGACCGCCTATTACATGCAGAGGCTTTACATTTACAATCGATTGGGACTAACATTAAAGAGCATGCAAAGGGGGGGCTGGCAAAGGAACAAAACCTGCAGATATCGTCAAAGTAGCAATAAATATGAGCGAACACCCTCCTTTCACCGTGTCGAAATGGCAACGATCCAGATCCACTTTCAAAAGCCCCTTTTGGTTTTCGTTTTCTATAGATGTGCCGTGACTTCCATCAGGGCAGATTAGACCCAACGGCTCCAGATGCTCTGGATGCTCTGTCTCTACTTCTGGAAAATACCGGACCGCATTAGGCCGCGCCCATGGGCCATGTGGCTCTGGGCTCGGGCTGTGTTGCGGGCGCGGCTGGTTGTTGCTCCACGCACTGTTTTCCCTCTTAAGTGAAGGAAATGGATGCTGACAGAGCGCACACACGCACACAGAGCAGAGGCTGCTTCGGAGAGTGGGGGGGCTTCGTCTGCTTTTGGGATCTTTAATGGAAAAATTAACCATGATCTGGGAACGGTGGGGTTGATTTCTTGGGGACTTTGATGGACACGCTGTAATATTGCCAAAACTCTGATTGGGGTGCATGTTCAGCCAGCCTTAGTGCACATTAGGGTGAAATATGCCGCTTGGGGAAACTTCAAAACGGGCAGAATATTGCAATATTATTGCATTGTACTCCACTTCCTGTATGCTCTGGAAGAAGAAAACGGATGTCTCACATGTGCAATTAAGGGATATTAACATCTAGTCCTAAATAAAAGATCTGATGTCTGGATACTTACCCACTGTGTTCTACGCCCCCCTCTTGCTCGGGAAGGGGGGGTCAGTCAGCTGCGAGCGTAAGGAGGCTGTTGCTGTGGTCATGGAGCCACATGGGAGACCGGTCGTGACCCTTTCTAGATACCGCTCCGACCAACCTGGATCGGGCCTGATGAGGACCACTTCCCCGGAGGCGTCTACCTGCGGCGCGCTGCACCAGCAATTAGACTCTCACACTGTCTAGCTTTAACATAGCTTGGTATAGAAATACAATAACCTATGATTTGTCATATTATTTTATTAATCTTAATGTTATGTTGTTAATGTTGCCCACTCTGCATCCACTGCAGCCTGGTCGTCCTGGAAAGGGGATTCCTCCTTCTGTGGCCCCTTCTCAAGGTTTCTTCCTTTTTTTTCCCCCAAAGGGTTTTTCTGGGAGGTTTTTCCTGGCCCGGGTGATGGTTCAGACCGGGGGAGGCTGTTGATTTCTATGGGAAATGTGGGTTTGTGGAGCCCTTTGAGACTGTATTGTAATTAAGGTCTATATAAATAATCTTGACTTGACTTGACATTATTCCCATAGTAAACGCCATTTAACCTCACTCCAATTCATATTTTCCAATACCCCTTCAATGTTATTTACTTTATAAGTTCAATATAAAAAGCAAACAAATTCCACCGCTGTTGCAAACTTGAGATGATCAAAACATTTTATAGGCCTGCTTCATTATTGTTTTTCTTATGATTCATACGAATGAGAAAAACATGTATTTAACAACTATAATAATCAACTATTGGACCGAGTAGATATAAACTACTTCCGGGTGCGCTGCAAGATGGTCGCACTAGGCAGAGCTCCGTCAGCTTTTTACCCACAGGCCATCAGGCTTCTCAACCTGCAACATCTCTAGTCTCCTATGTAAATTAATGCACATCACCACAACTAAATGCACATATCCACCGGCACTCCTTCACTTTATATTTATATTGATAATGTACAATAGTCTTGAGTACTTTTTCTAGTGATAGGTTTTGTTTTTTTAATCTCATTTGTCATGTACATATATGTTACCCCTGCCCTTTACTTCGACCTCGTGCCCTTATATGTGACCTCTACTTGTACGGTTGTACTTCTTATCTGTTTGTGCCTACTACATAGTTGTTGCTTGCCTTGCCATAAGAATTTCATTGTCCAGAATGACCTTGTGTTGTACTGTACATTTGACAAATAAAACACTTTGACTTGACTTTGACTTTGACTTTGACTATTGCACCGTCCACAGAATCGGAATCCCAGAATTTAGAACTTGGGACTGAGGACGGTGTGAGAAAAGATGATGTCTTGATATCTCCACCAATCTGTCAGATTTTTTTACCCTTAACTTTACTCCATTGCTCAAATCCATTGAAGAAGACCTCACTCGATGGAACAACCTACCCATCTCACTAATTGGCAGGATAGCAGCAGTAAAAATGACCATACCATAGACCATACTACTGAAAATAAACTACATACTGTATTTTCAATGACCCCAGTCCAACCAAGAGTAAACTGGTTTAATACTCTAGACTATAATCAATAAATTATATTGGAAACACAAGAAACCTAGAATTCAATTAGCAACACTACAGAAAAACAAAGACTGTGGAGGCTGAGCAGCCCCAAACTTCAAATACCAATACAATTTGACCATGGATGGTGAGATATTTAACAGGAATTATCAATATCTGATTTCCCATTCCTTACTGGATCTATAAAGAAAAATAATTGCTTTAAAACCCCATTTATCGCAACAACTGTCAGCCCCGATACAATCCAATCCAAACAATCCAAACAAATTCATTCCAATTTGGCACAACCCGGATTTTCTGGTTAAAAACAAACCGATATTCTTCAGGTCTTGGAAATTACATGGAATTACTTATCTGGAACACATTTTTGAATTGTGTAATTCACTTCTATCTTTCCCAACCCTAACCCAAAGGTATGATATTGGTGGTCACGGTTTCCTGCAATACCTTCAACTGCAGCAGTCTCTAAAAGTAAAAATCAAATTAACGAATAACACCCTCCACCCTGATTGAACATCTTACTCAAAGAGGCAATTAAAAAAATCCCTTTTTCAGAATATACCAACTCTTATTAAAAACAGATGACACTTTGTCTTTACCAACCATGGTTGGTAAAGACCACCTATCAAAACATTCTGGACCAATATCACCTAGAAGCTATCCTCCCTTTAGGGTCACAGCATTCCAGTTTTCCCACCCATATGTCTCCTCAGTGACCTCTCCTCAGTTGACCCACCACCCAAACACCAGCAACCCATTTTGATCGCCTTAACAATCACCAAGAAAATATTATTACTCAATTGGAAAAACAGATAATCTCACCACATCCTAATGGCTACATCTATTAATATGGAGATCGTGCTCCAAAGAGGGGGATTGGTGGCGGTCTTGTATAACAAAAAAGCTGTGCTCTTGTCATCCCACGGGTCATCCCCAGGACAGAGTTTGTTGATTATAGCATGAATAATGAGCAACATTGCAGGTCGAGAATTTCAATTCCACTTGCAGATCAACTCTGTCCTACAAATACTCTGCCATGCCAAGCATGCTGACAGCACACAAAATAAAATAAAAGAAAAGATCACAAATTGAATTTGGATTATCTCAATTAGGTGCATACATATCAACCAATACCACAGGAATACCATATATCCTAGTTTCAGGGCCAGATTAAATAGTTAGAGTGCACTAGGCAGACATTTTATTTGGTTATTATACCGAAATTGATACAAATTCACCTAATGCATTTATAGTCTTTGTCTCTATATAGAGGCACATTCTTTTAAAATGCTTTTAGATACTGTAAATTGGTGTTTTCAGCCCATACGTATGCTCTCCCATGTGACAACAAACCCCGGGCAGCTGTTGACGTTGCCTCTGCCCAGATCTTGTGTGCCTAGAAGTTGTCCTTTAACAATTGCATATTTTCCATTCTTATCAGGATTCTTGACAATAAATTGTATGTCTCTATGATTGAGCCGCGCCACTGCAATATCTGTGCGAAACCCCATCTCTATCCAGTCAAGGGTGTTTAATGCGTACAAAAAGCTATATTGGATTCAAGCTTTGGCAGATGTAAAAATGCTTTGCTTTCCTTTACTGGGTGATTGAGCTCCTTAATGCTCACACCAGTAAATTGGCTTTTACCAGTCCCAGTCAGTACCGTAGACAGAGTAAGATGTTTCAATGAAGTAGCCTGCAAACTGTCAGACATTGTAATTTGACAGATTGTTATGACCGGAATTTGTCATTCGGTGTTGGGGGGAACGAGAGAGGAAGATGGGAGAAGGAGATAAAGGGGGACAAAAGCAAAAACAAAACAAAAATTGGTATATAGGCAGCTTCAGCCGGTCATCTGAAGAAAACAGTTATTTGTGGTGGTTTTGAGGCCAAATAAATTATTACGTTTTTTTTTACCATTCGCTAATAAATGAAGAAGAAGAAGAATGATTTATTAATCACACATTTACCACACACATGCGGAGGGTGACACACACACACACGCACACGCAGGAGTGGCGAACGATGAGATACAGGAGGACAGGACAGGAAGTGTTCTGCATGTTTTTAGTCAGGGTCCTTATGTTGGAGGAGACCCATGCGAACACGGGGAGAATGTGCAAACTCCACACAGAAAGGCCCCTGATCGGGAGATAACCCACTGGAGCACGGTGCCAACAGGTGGGAATCGAACCCAGGAGTGTTAACCACTGAGCCACCGTGCCGCCACAAATGTACAATCATAACACAAATGTGTTATGATTGTATATTATTATACAACAGTATATTGATATATTATATTCCAGGTGGTGGATCCATGTCGTGGTCAGGGACAGGGAAGCACTTTTCTTTTTTTTAGTTGGGGTCCTTATGTTGGAGGTGCAAACTCCACACAGAAGGGCCCCTGATTGGGAGATAACCCACCGGAGCACGGTGCCAACAGCACCCCAGGCAGAAATCGAACCCAGGACTTTTTTGCTGTGAGGCAGCAGCGCAAGCACTGTGCCACCGTGCCATTCATTGACACACAGTGATGTCACAATAGTGCACAAACTATTTCGTAACACTTTCTTTTGTCTTTGAACAATTTTTATTTTATTTAGCAGCAAGTCTTTGCTTGGGGCAACAAGAGCTGAATGCGATGATTGACATGCTGGACAGCAAATGGCTACACAAACTCATCTAAATCCAGAGATTTAGCTCGTTTAGACTCTGAAAATGATTATATTTGACAATCTATTGTCAACCATGGTAGAGCGCAAGTGATTTTTGACAAGTTTTAGCGTTGAAAAACTCCACTCACATGCAGCACTGCTGACTGGCAACACCACAGCTCAAAAAAAACTTCCTTGTATGGATGTAAAGAAATTCCAAACTCCATCAGACTAGTTAGGGACTGGGAACTAGTTGGGAACTGCGCATCCAAACCCAACTGGCACATCCCTGTACCCTACAAGAGGCATTGGAGCTGGCCCTGGAAAGGGAGATTGTGGGGGCTGGAATGGCTGAGAGCTTTCGGGAGGAGGGACCTATCGTGAGAACCGCAGTGGACAGCAGCCCAGTTCAAGAGAAGCTGGCGTGGGTGTCCGAAATAACCAAACTCATCCATGCTGTGTCACTTCAATCACCACACCATGCTATACAACTACGCAAACGCCCCCTGGTCTGTTGGGGGTGTGGCCAACCTGGCAATCCCCTCCGGCAGTTCCCCAAAAGGGCTAGTTACCAGGAAAACGGCTCAGGACTCATGTAGACGGGACGATGCGGACCCCTGGCCTTGTGTCCCACGATGCCCCAGCATCAACAGTAGGAGCCCAACAGCATGAACGGCGGAGCGGGGCTCTACGCCCCCCTGAAGCAGATGACACCACCGAGGCTGCAAGGGTGGTGGGTTGGATGCACGCTGGGGACTTCTGCCACGCCCCATCACCCTGTCAGGGGCCCCATGCACAGGACACAGGTTCCACTGCGACATTAATGAGGCCCAATGTTGTTCCAGTGGGGACTCATTTGGAACAGACCACGGTGCAGCTACTGACAGTGACTGGTGAGCTAGCCCCTATGCTAGGGAAGGGGAGGGTGACCATAAATGTGGGGGGCTGTCAGTAAGTTTCCCTGTGTAGGTGGCAGAGGTGCAGGACTCCTGCATACTGGGATTGGACTTCCTGAGGTTCGCTCGTTGCCTGTTGGACCTAGGTGAGAACACACTTAGCTTTCCCGGGGGCCCCACTGTTAGGATGATATCCCCCTCACAAACCCCAAGATCCTAACCACTGTCTGTGAAGGCAATAGAGACTCAACTTCCACCCCTGCCGACAGACAGTACCACTCGCCAGCAGCAATCCCATTTACGTGCTTGGGCCCCCTCCCCCTGGCCCAGCCAACCACGATGGGAGAGGCGAATAGACTGTCAGCAGTGAGGGAGATATGGAAACGCAACTGTGAAGCGCTGGAGCCCTGGCAGCAGGAAGAACTGTGGCAGGTGTTCAAGGACGCTTTTGCTCTGACGGACAGTGATGTGGACAGATTTGGTGCAACACAAAACAGACACTGGGGATGCTTGGCCCATCATGACGTGCCCCCGCCATCTTCCTATGGCGCACTGGGAGGCTGCAGACAGGGCAATTGAGGAGATGCAGTGGGCTGACATCATTGAGCCCTCAGACAGCCCATGGGCCTCGGGGTTGTGATGTCCCAAGATGAGATTCTGTATGGACTACAGATCACTGAACAATGTGACCAGGAAAGACGGGTACCCATTGCCCCGCATCGATGAGTCACTCGACCTGGTTCTCCTCACTCGACCTGCGCAGTGGCTACTGGCCGGTGCTCCTTAGCCCCGAGGCTAGACCGAAGACTGCCTTCTGCACGGGCAGGGGGCTGTGGCAGTTTTGTGTTCTTAGCTTTGGCCTGTGCAACGCACCAGCCACGTTTGAGCGATAAGGCACTTCAAATACTCTCTGTGGCCTGCCTTTTTCGCTCAGGATCCATCACTCAGCTCTCCAATGGCTGATGTCTGTCCAAGAACCGGAGGTGCAGGTCGCACGCTGGCCGGAGGAACTGCAGTCCTATGTCTTCACAGTGGTATACAGGGCTGGGGCCCGCCATATCAATGCCGATGCACTGTCCCGGCGCCCCTGTGCTCCAGATTGAACTTTTGTCATCGCTGTGACCTCTGTGCCGCCCACAAGGGCCCTCCAGATCAGTCCCATGACCAGCTCCAACAGCTTGTGGTGGGGGCACCGGTGGAAAGAGTAGCAGTGGATGTCATGGGCCCGTTTCCCTGCACGGATAGGGGCAACCATTATGTCCTGGCCACAATGGACTACTTTACAAAATGGCCGGAGGCATATGCGGTGCCAGACCAGGAGGCAGAGACTGTGGTGGATGCCCTGGTGGAGGGCATGTTCAGCAGGTTTGGAGTGGCAGAGACTGGCCATCCTCACTGCGGAGCACCAACGGGACTGGGACATGCGCCTTCCTCTGGTCCTCATGGCCTACAGGTCCACTGTGCAGTTTTTGAAGAGATTTCCGATGAAGACAATACAGATACTGTAGATCAGTTCACGCCAGAGGGATAATGGTTCAAATAGATGCCTTGCAATGTTCAAGAAGATTTTGGGCAACTCAAAGTTTTTGTTAGATTGGCTCCCATCAACAAAATTTGATCTTACTAAAGCAGTTGAGCTGATAGAAACACTCTACCAGACACTCAGATTTTCGCAGTGAGGCCTCTTTTGATTAACTGTGGGCTGAAATACTCAACACTTGTCAAAGTAGCAACATTTCTACATCGCAGCACACCTACTGTATAGAAGGGCAATAGAGACAGCCAGCCAACTTCAAGGTAGTCTTGTTGCATCCACTCTTGGACAATGTACAAAACCAGACAGCAAAGAGTATTTTAGAGTTAAAGTCTAGTAGGGGTTACTATAGTAACCCTATGTATCACTTTCAGTATAACATTTTAAGTATAACACCTTGAGGACCTGATGGACTGGGAATAGCAGCTGGGGCCTCGAGGGTCTCCACCTCTGGCTGCATCTCCTCACTCTGACTGTCTGAACTTTCGTGGTCTTCAGTTCTCTCTTCCTCATCCCATGTCTCTTTGGCTGATGCTCTAAGTGGTATCTCATCCCCCTCTTTCTCTCTTTGCTCTATCTGGTCTTGTTCTGATGCTGCCTCCCTCTGCTCATTACTACTGGCAAGTGATATTTTTGCCCAAAATACTCTTTACACATATTAAATGCTTTGTCTTGCCAATGTGTGAATGGATTGTAACGTAACTTAAAAAATGAGACCTTACCCAACTTTCTCGGTGCCTATAACCGCCGTCACAGCATGTACTCTATGCCTCAACCAACAGCACACACTAAAGGTGCAGTGTGTAGAATTTAACGGCCACTAGCAGTGAGGTTGCAGATTGTGAGTGCAAAATGACAGAGCCCGTGTAGGAGAATCTACGGTGGGCATGAAACTAAGTGCCAGTGTTAGGTTTGTCCTTTCTGGGCTACTGTAGAAACATGGCGGTGCAACATGGCGGTGCAACATGGCGGCGTCCGTGGAAGGGGCTCCAGCCCCAATGGAGATTTAAACAGCTCATTCTAAGGAAACGAAAACACGATTCTTATTTTCATGGGATTCTACACTAATTAATACATACTTATGAATATTAGATTCCATATTCCATTTGTTTCCATTGCAATTCCATTTCAAGTCCGTTCTGCAAAATGCCACTAGTTCTACACACTGCACCTTTAAGTTGATAAGGAATAACTCTAAATATACAGTACTGTGCAAAAGTTTTAGGCACTTGTGAGAAAATGCTGTCAAGTGAAGATGCTTTAAAAAATAATGCCATGAATAGTTTTTATTTATCAATTCGCGACATACAAAGTGCGGTAAACAGAAAAAACCCTTAATGAAATCAATATTTCAAATCAATAATGTGCACACGCAGCTTCTTGGTGAGTCGGCCGTGTCGCACACTTCAGTATCTTGAACAATCATCAAAGCTCTTCTCTCCTGATAGTGTTTGTGCATTGAAGTTTTATTATATGTGTGTGTGTAGTGTTTATGTGCCACTTGTTCCTATTGCAATAATACTCACGCAGTCAGTAAGGTACATGCACAAAGCACAAAAGTGAATCAAAAGACTTGTTCAGACCATTCAGGACACACTATTGCTATTTTTACTGCATCAGCAATCCGTAATGCCATGAAAAACACTAAGGAGGCAGCCATTCATAATGGATAATGTACTCCCCTATTTATCTCTCTGTGTTTCGCGTTGCTTTTGCAATATCTTCCTTTCCTTCCCTGTCTCTCTCTTCCATAATGGATACAATTCTGCTGGGATGAATATTTGTGGTGTTATCCTCGTTTTATTGAGCAGAAAAGGGAGGAGAGGAGCGAGAATTGTGCCCACTCAGCTCGAAGCAGCGCAGGGTGTAAATTCAGGACTTACAGCAGGGGCAGCTCATTATAGTGTCATAGAAAATGCACTATTTTTTTCAACATTTTCTTAAAATGTCCCTTAAATACGGAGGGAAACGCATGATCCCGGGGTTCACAAACGATCAGCTCAAATAATCCTGATCACACAATTATGTAATAATTGCGACAGCTATAAGTACACTTAATGTGCCATGGACAGAAACGCTTGTGTGTGAACCACTGGGATGGAAAAAAAAGAGTCTTTAAATGTGTGATGGTAGGATTTTAGAAGGCTTTCGTAATTCCTTTGGTGTATCCCTGTGTGAAGGAGCTGGAAAGCATCCCCCTCACTAAGGTGGAAAAACCAAACACACACATGCACATTGACTATGTAATTGACAAAACAGACTAATACAGGAAGTTCATTTTTGTTATGTTGTTATGATTTTACTTTGGAGAATCCCTAGAGTACTAATTATTCTCTCTGAGGTCTACTTCCGGGGGGGTGTTTTCATGGAATGCACCCGTGAGAATACAGCCACAGGACTCCACCCGATGACAATCACCTTGTTGGGGCTGAACCAAGGAGTCAAGGAAGAGAGGGGAGAGGGTTTTCTCTTATGTTTGGTATTTCTTCAGTTTTTTACGCATTTTATCTCATCTGTATTAGGCGAGAGTCATTTGTATTGTGTATATGTACATATTAGTTTGTAAATATATTTTCTAAATGTAGTGTGGGAGTGTCCAGGTGCCCTTCACAGTATAACGGTGTTGGTAGAGACAATGGTCTGACCCACCATGCCAGGTGGGAAGCGGTGTTTTGGCCGTCAGACAGAGGGGGTCAGGTCGGGTGTTGGTGTCCACCAGCCTGCCACATTATTCTAAGAGTTGTGGAAGTTTTTCCTTTCCTACTTTTTATCATTTTTGCTTTTGTCACCAAGTAAAAATCAGTGCTCCCTGCTTGACTGATGCCACTCATTTCTCCATCACACTGTACACCTCAATCCTGCTGGGTTTTCATCCTGTTGGTAAGGATTCAGCAAATCCTTACACCCTGCCATTTCAGGACGCCATATTGGTTTGATATAGACCGTGGTAGCACTGGACGGCCACTGCGCCTCCTAGCTTTAGGCAATGCTAACTTTCCGACATTTAAGGCAGACTATCAATCATGTAAGGGCACAGTAATTGCTTTTGACATTGGACCAAAGAGAAACAGCTCCATAAAACCAATCTAGCTTCCACAATGTTCTTTTATTGCCGTGGCAAGAGCCACGACGGCAGCAATTATTCGACATATTCCAGTGCGGCGCTTAGCGTCTGAATCCAGGGCCGGGACACCACGTCCCTGTTCTGAAACAAAGCAATAAAACACAGCTACATCCTGACAAAATTACGCGGGATTAACAAACCTTGCCAAATTTCTTCCAGCTCGGGCACATTGTGTTACGGCTGCACAGTTACAGAAGTGGCAACAGTAACCGTGAGTGGAAGGCAGGCGGCCTGCGCCGGCCGCGTTGTTCCACTCGGAGGACGCTGTGTTCGTGGCTGTTTTGAAGAATAAATCTAAATCAATGCGGCAGCAATGTTTTCCTGTTATTCTGTTCAATTTGATGGGAATTAAAGTGCTTTGACATCTCTCTGCGCAATTACAAACTAGATGAATTCCCGTTCCAGGCCGGTAGACTTTTATCTTCTGTCTTTTGTCTGGAATTATTTTGGTTTTCAAAGTTTGAAACTGAGCATCATCTCTCTCTCTCTCTCTCTCTGAATGGTTTTATTATAACGGCAAGAATGCGATCGCAACCATGAAAATAATTACCCTGTCCTCGCGCAAAGGTCATTTTGTAAGTTGAAGCCTGTCGCCAAGTGCACACATGCAGGGCCATACACACACACACACACACACACACACACACACACACACACACACACACACACACACACACACACACCCCCCCCCCCCCCCCCACAAGCACACACACACACACACACACC
>OMKR01044635.1:0-13598 GCA_900302355.1 Cyttopsis rosea | reverse complement strand
AATGATGACCGATGAGACCTGGAGGGGCGTGATCAGGAGACATGGCCTACCCAATCTGAACCCGAGCAGTAGTTATTGGACTGTCCATAACAAACACCATGTTCGAACACAAGGGAGCTCATAAGTTTACTTGGTACTAGAGCACCTTGGGCCGAAGGTCGATGATCAACTTTGAAGTCAGATCATCGGACCTGAGGCCATATGTTCTGGACACTCGGGTGAAGAGAGGAGCAGAGCTGTCTACCGATCACCACCTGGATGGAGGGGGAGATTACCGGACAGCCCAAACGGTTAGTGAGGGTTTGCTCTGCCGCATCCTGAAGGTGGCCGAGGACATGGAGCCTGGACCCTGTTCAAAGCCGCCATCGTGGAAGCAGCTGGTAAGAGGACCCAACCCAAGGACCCGCAGGTGGACATCAGCAGTGAGGGAGGCAGTAAAGTTTAAAAAGGAGTCCTTCCAGGCTTGGTTAGCATGGGGGACTCCCGATTTGCCAGACAGGTACTGGCAGGCCAGAAGGACTGCAGCTGCAGTGGTTGTGGAAGCGAAAGCTCAGGTGTGGGAGGAGTCCGGAGTGACCATGGAGAAGGACTTTTGGCTGGCCTCAAAGAGGTTCTGGCAGACCATCTGGCGGCTCAGGAGGTGAAAACAGGTCACCGCCCAAGCTGTTATCAGCAAGGGTGGGGAGGTTCTGACGTTGACTGAGGATATTGTCAGGAGGTTGAAGGAACACATTGAGGAACTCCTAAACCCAACTGATACACTGTGGAGGAGGCAGGGCTGGAGTGCTCTGGGAGATCAGAACCCATCTCCCTGGCGGAAGTCACTGAGGTAGTCAGTGGCAAAGCACCGGGAGTGGACAAGATCCGCCCAGAAATACTGAAGGCTGTGGATGTTGGGGGGCGGTCATCGTTGATACGCCTTTTCAATGTGGCATGCATGTCGGGAACAGTGCCAGGTGATGTGGTGGTCGTCCTGTTGATGTGGTTGTCCCCATTTTTAAAAAGGAGGACCGGAGGGTCCAACTATCGAGGGATCACACTGCTCAGCCTCCCTGGAAAAGCCTATGCCAGGGTACTGGAAAGGAGGGTATGGCCGATAGTCCAGATAGTCGGATACAGGAGGAACAATGCGGATTTCGTCCTGGCCATGGAACAACGGACCAACTCTTTACCCTCACAGGGATCCTTGAGGGGGCTCTGGGAGGTACTACGGGAGCGTGGGATACCGGGGCTGCTGCTGCACGCCATTCATTTCCTATACAGCCTATACAGCTAACCTAAACTATTCCTATACAATCCTATACAACGGAGTGAGAGTTGTGTTCTGTAGAAAATAGTGGCTGCCATTACTGCATATTATTTCTTATAATATGGAGTCTGTTTTCAGTTGTATGTACAAGAGATATATTGTCACTCCAGACCAGGGTAGCTGTAGGTATTGCATTTTTCCTAGTCCTAGGGAACTTTGGGAAGACTGCAAGTCACCAATTTGCCTTTTTTCTGGTGAGTTGCTGAAGTTTGATTTATTTTATTGTTTTTTGTATGTTATATATTAATTTGATGTGTTTGGGGGATTTTGTTTATTTTTTAGAAATTATTCACTTGGAGAGTTTTATTATATTTGGATTTTGGTTTATCTCTAGACTGCCAATTTTGAGTGATAATATAACAAATTATGCCGTATTGTTTTGAACAGATCATCTTCCTAGAAATTGTAAGATGATAACCTTTCACAGGAAATTTTGAGTGTTTGTAATCAAAGAATGTTTGTAATAAAATGGTTTAAGTGATAAATAAAAAAATAAAAATAATAAACAAAAAAAAGGGAGGGAAGACATGACTAACCTAGTGAGTACCTGTTACCCCATGGAGACACCTCTCTAGATGGTGTTGAGATGCCGCATGCAGTTCAGTAGGCAATAACGGCAAAGCAAAGTGAAAAAGTGAAGAACCAAAAGAACCAGAAGCAAGTCCAGCAACACTGCTCCGTGCTTCAGATACCATTAACATCTGCCACCCCTTGTAGTGATGACAGCGAGACTAATGCTAGTCCCCTATTTGAGAGGACCCCATAAGGGCCCGTCACTAGAACAATGTGAGAATGAGTTGATTAACTATGCTAAACAATTCAGCCAAGGTCCGGGGGAGGGACGGGTGGTTCCACCTCTCCCACTGCACTCCATCCCCACAAAAATGTTGACTGGAGTAACTATATCTATTACAATCAACTACTCCTTTGATTTGTTCGAAGCATTGGGTGAGCAGTTGGATGCCACCTCGCGGATGGCCTGGCAAAACCAACAGGCTATAGACATGCTCCTTGCAGAGGAACAAGGGGTATGCGCCATGTTTGGAGACCAGTGCTGCACCTACATTCCCAATAACACTGCTCCAGATGGGAAAGAACCTCAGAGTGGAACTGAAAGTGAATGCGGATCATGGCCAATGGTCATGGGGAATGGTCTGGCTGGAGAAGATGTTTGGGAAATGGGGGCACTGTTGGCCAAAGCAGGAATTATTCTCCTGGTAGTTCTTGTAATTCTAATGATTATAGGGTGTTGTGTGTTACCTGTGATACGTGCACTGAGAATGATTGGTGCTCAGCAAATGGCGGATGTCTGCAATGTCTGATGCAGCGCTCCTGGTGGATGAAACTACTGCTTTCCTTGTGTCACCTCCCCAGGACACCCCAGACAACCCCAACGATGAGGCCATTGGACTGGCTATCGACCGATGGCTGTAGACGGCAATGACGGCGCTTGAGGCAAAGTCCAGCATAAGTATGATGCCTCCGACTAAGATACGGACGCGGTGAAAATGCTTGGTGCCTGTCACCCCTACCCCTGCCTTGTGATGAGGACATCTTTTTCCCTGGACCAGCCAAGAAGAGTATTTATCCCGCACTGGGTTTTTCTCCTCCAGTTTTTACTGATGTCCACATACAATGCAGTTTTGTCCCATATCTATTGTTTGTAAATGTGTTAGCTATAATTTTGAGTTTGTGGATGTAGATGTTCCATCTCCAATGGGGGAATGTAGAGAATAGTGGCTGCCATTACCCCTTATTATTTTAGCATGTCTCCCCTTTCTTATCAATGTGGCCTTGAGAGCACCTACTAGCCGCCATTGCTCCCCATGACTCTGGCATGTCTGCTTCTGGCTGCCATTATTGCTCACCATTCTTGCACGTATTATTTTCCTTATCTCTGTAGCTTGTCATAGCTGCTGCCTATTTGCTATCAGAGCTCCCAGCTCCCTGAGCTCAAGGCTCACTTCATGAAATGAGACTGCTGTGCTGTCACTATATTCAACTTCTGTTCATTAAACAATTGTGAGTATATCTGATTGAAGTCACAGTATTGCTTTGTCTGTTATTCATCTGTTTTGGACACCCTCAGGTGGTAAAAGTAAAAACTACCATCAGTTCGTATCCTCTGCGTCAAATCAAATTCATTCCCCGTGGGTGTTGGGTTCTGACAGGGGTGTGCCTTGACCCCTATTCTATTCGTGATTTTAATGGACAGGATATCAAGGTGTAGCCGAGGCCGGGAGTCTATCCAGTTTGGGGGGTTGACATCTCTGCTTTTTTTTCATCAGACTGTGATCTCCAACACTCACTCAAACGATTTGCGGCCCAGTGTGATGCAGTGGGGATGAGTCAGCAGCTCCAAATCAAAAAAGGTGGTCTGTCCTCTCTTGGTGGGCAGACAGCAGCTGACCCAAGTGGAGGAGTTTAAGTATCTCCAGGTCTTATTCACGAGTGAGGTAAGAGGGAGGGTGAGATTGACAGACGGATGGGTGCAGCTCGGGTGAAGAGAGAGCTGAGCCGAGAGGCAAAGCTCTCAATTTACCAGTCAATCTTCATTCCAACCCTCACCTATGTTCATGAGCTCTGGGTCATGACTGAAAGAATAAGGTCCCAGATACAGACGGCCGAAATGAGGTTCCTCCGCAGGGTGGCTGGGCTCAACCTTAGAGATAGGGTGAGTAGCAGCGATCGCAAGGACCTCAGAATACAACCACTGCTCCTCCTCCAAGAGGAGCCAGTAAAGGTTGTTTGGGCATCTGTTAAGGACGCCCCCTGGGCGCCTCCCTTTGGAGGTGTATAAGGCACGGCCAACTAGGAGGACACCTTGGGGCCTATCCAGGAACTGCTGGAAGGATTATATCTCCCAGCTGGCATCGGAACACCTCAGAATTCCCCAGGAAGTGCTGGAGGAAGTTGCTCGGGAAAAGGATGTCTGGACCACCCTGTTATGTCCGTTGCCTCCGCGACCCGGACCTGGATAAGCGGCAAAAAAATGGATGGAATGGATGGAGTATTATTTCTAAAATCCGACCTATTCTATCACTGCGTGATGCTGAAACTGTAATCCATGCCTTTGCATCCTCCAGACTTTATTATTGTAATGCCCTTTTCTCTGGTCTTCCTAGTTGTGCTACTGGAAGTTTTCAGCTCGTTCAGAATGCTGCAGCTAGAATCTTGACAAAAACTAAAAAATTTGAACACCCATTCTGGCCTCTCTTCACTTGCTACCAGTCCAAGCTCGAGCTGATTTTAAGGTTCTTCTTTTAACTTATAAGGCCTTGCATGGACTTCCACCACCTATCTGAGCTAATTATACCATATACACCAGAATGCCCTCTTTGCTCTCTCTGATGCTGGTCTCCTGGTCATTCCCTCATTTAACAAAAAATCTATTGGTTTCAGAGCATTTGCCTACCGTGCCCGTTATCTATGGAATAGCCTCCCAGTGCATGTCAAAGAAGCAGGCTCAGTTGAAATCTTTAACTCAAAAACTTACCTCTATTCACTTAATTACAGCACATAGAACTTGAGTCCATCATCCTTTTAAACATTGTTTAACATTGATGTTTTTAATGTGGTTGTTTTATTTTTATTTTTATCTTTTTTGCTATGTTATTGCTATGTTGGCTTTGTTGTTTTTACTTTGATGTTTTTTATGTCGTTGTTTTATTGCAACTATTTTGTTTGCTTGCTGTATGTTTTCTCCTGTGTGTTCTTTTCTGTGAGGTGCATCGGGACCATGCTGCGGGGTGATTTTAAATTTTATATCTAAAATTGATTGATTGATTAAGTTGTTGTCTTGAGGGTCCCCTGTGTAATTCAGGACACCATACACCTCCAAGATATCAGTAGGGGCAAGACTAGAATGTTTCCCCCACTGAAAACAGGAGGGCCGGCATAGTACAACAACAACACATGAGTTCACCTTAAAAAAAACCTTTCCTAAGAAGAAACAGCTGGAGAAATAGCAAATAAAAAAGTGGGGTTGAGAAGGTTGAAAAACATTTATTTTATTTTTTGAGAAGCTTGGTACTACATCTGTTCATAAATTGGCTGCACAAAAAAATCACTCGAGGGCCAGTTGAGAGGCGGCGCGACTTTTCAATTCTATTGTAGGGACGTCTTAGACTCAGTCGAGGCCACTTGAAACCACAACTCTAAACACACTTATCCCCATGGCCAGCCACAAAAGCCTGCTGTTCACCTCTTCCCCTGACCAACATGCACCCGTCATGTTTAGAAAATAGCCCTGTGGTCCAAAACACACAGCCAACTTCACCGCTGAAATAAATCTCAATTTCCTACAGGCACTTTCTTAATTTACTAAGTTATGTAATGAATTAGTAATCAAAGCCCTCTTGAAATAGCCTATTTTGTAGGGGAGAACTTGTATGTTGGACAATTCCACTTTATAAAATAATGAATGACCAGCTACAGATGGAAAAAAAAGAATTTGTATTAGCATATTGCTTTCTCTCACAGATACAGTGGTATTGAGATGTAATATTCTGACATGGGTAATCCAGAGTGACACTGCTTGGATAAAATGGTGAGCCATGTGGCTCACAGATCATTATTTCTTAGCGGAGCAGCACACCCACGTCAAATTTAATGGGGCTGTCAGAGGAGGCTAAGGTGTGGTCACCAGCCATTTTCCAAATAATTACCTCTTACAACAGAGACGTTATTGTGTGTAACTTGGTTAGGTAAAGCGTATGCCCTCTGAGAGGTAGCGTAGAACAACTCGAATTCTATGTAATTTCGACACAAACTTTAAAAATATGTATATATGTTGTGTATATGTGTCACATTTATATGATGGCTTTGATGTGGAATTTCAACTTTTGCTATTGCAACTTATGTTGCAACTTATATACCTATAATATATTGTCAGTCTTTAAGATTGTGCCAAGGTGTTATAATTATGGATAATCTTCTGATTAAAGCATAGCCACAGAAGCAACAGAGGCCTTTCTCGAAAGCCACGTTCTAACAATTTAGTGCTACTGTACAGTGCTACATGGAAGCCTGATTTAGGACTCAAACCATGGATGAAGTGTTGCCATTCACAGCATCTTCTTCTCACCCCAGACAAGCTACAGTACTTAACCAGCGGATACCTTTCTAGCCAGTGACCTCACAGTCGCAACCTGTAAACTCTGCATGTGTGTGTGTGTGTGTGTGTGTGTATGTGTGTGTGTGTGTGTGTGTGTGTGTGTGCCAGACAGGAAATGCCTTCCCTTGGTCCACCTACCTCATCGCAAAAGGACCAGACGGCTGCAGACGGGCCCTGACCCTGCTGACCATGAGTCAGAAGGCCATCACTGTCTGTGGAAGGACATCTTGACAGGATGCAGGCGAGGGCAGATTTATTTTTCCTCCTGCCTCTTTAAACAATGTGAATGTTACAAAGAGAGGGAACGCTTGCTTCTTCGAGTACAGTCACAGGCGTCAATTTTGGAAGAAGAAGAACACCGTGGGAAAGTGTATTTTCAGTCAGAATATCCATTTCTTCCAGAGAAGTGGCTTTTCTGTGACTTGTCTGCGTGAATTGTAAAGTGCACCTATGTTACTTGCAAGGAGTAAATTCATAAAAATCTAACAACTCTAACTCTAACAATTCACTCTCCTGCAGCGGGAGAGGTTCGGAGCAACTCTACCTTTTCACCCCAACAGCCCAGACATTAATTATCTCAGCGTGCATTTCTTTGACTGAGCACCCAGGCCTCATCCATCAACTTTCAGTCCCAGTTTTAACAAATGCAGAAGTTGGAGGGAATTTTTAGCTCCTTTGCGGGTGTGTTTGGAGAGGTCGGGGGTTAGGGGGTGCGGTAATGGATCATCTTCATTCGATTCTCTTAGTAGAGGAATAAATACTTCTCACTGCCCCCCCTCTGTGACAGAAGAGGGTGCCCTACCACTGACTTATTTCAGAGTTCAACAGTCTCATTTTGAAGTATTACTATTTCCATCATGACATCATGGTGGATGGGAAAGGGGAGGGAAGGCTGGTTTGATTGTTGATGTCTAAGACTGGGTACCCCCTTTGGATCCAGTCATGCTCCCACTGTGGTCTTTCTGATAAATATGTCTCTGTGGACCACCTGTGTGGGGAATGGAAGGACACCCCCCAAGTGCTTCACAGCTGCTGGTGTAGACAAAGACATAGACATAGACAAACAACATTGCTGGTGTCAGCACACAAACGATGAACACAACAATACAAACTTCACCATAAGACAATGAGTAGTGTGGTGTAGTAGTCTTAGTGTAGAAGTCTTCACAGGTCTACCTAAAACTGACTACCCTAGGCCCGACCCGGGACACTCACTGGTTGGAGTTCACATTTTATTATGGCCAACTGGATTCAGGTCTGATGGCATTCTACTGCCTTGGGCCCCGGATCTGTGTCTCATTATGTTTAATATCCGAGTGCATCCGGAGTGACAGGGACTACCCTAGTGCATTTGTGCAATTCACAAAGATACATACATAAGAAATTATACATACTCTCCAATCATAATGTACATTTATGCAAAAAGGCTGTGTAGCCTCCTGCCTTTCCACATAGATGTTGAATGATATGGTAGCTGACTGCTCATGTGTTACCCTGCTTAACCTTCTTCCATGGCAAATAACCGCACATCACCCCTCTAGGTCAGTCATATTAGCCATAATGTTCCAACGTGGTGTCGGTTCCTGTAACTTTGGGATAGAGTGGGATCCGTCTATGGTTGTGTGCATATGAGCTGCAGTCGATTTAATGCAATTCTGGGGGGCGGTGATCTTTAACAGATGGCTCCCCGCCCCAAATCCGCTTGTCCTGACTCTTAGCACAGTTGTAAAGAAACTGTGTGACATGGCCAGCAGCAGCCGTGCTGGGGATGCCAGCACAGACAAGTTCCAGAACCTTGCCACGGGATAACCAAGAGTCTCTGGAAGCAGTGATTTGGGTGAATTTAAGAGAGTGAGCCAGAGAGACAGAGAGAGAGAGAGTGATAAATAAAAAAAAACACCAGAATAATTATCCTACAAGTATTTGTATAAGTTAGAGAAACATAATTACTCAGTTCTACCTATGACCCAACACTTAAACCCAGAGTGTGCATCAAGCTTCCTGCGCAAATCAAACTGGGTTTATGTAATTCACTTCAGGTCCCCGACCTCCAGCAGTCAGGAAACACATACACATATGCACATACACACATTGATGCCTGCTGTTGTAGTTGTGGCCATGGGGGGGCAGCGTAGTTTTGGTGAGGCTAACTCATCCAAGGATTGAGACGCAATTACATAATCCCTTGGAAAGTTTTGTTCGGCGGGAGGTGTGGAAAATGGAATTGAAAATCCCTCAGCATATAAAGGTTTTTCAAGACATGCTCAATCAAAGCTGAGGTATGTGCTTTTTGTGATACAAACATTCACCAGCCTACCTCTACAGATAGGCTTTTTTTTTTTTGCAAAGCCAGGCCATTTGGGAGGGAATTGGAATCAAGCACTTAAGTGTTCATGCTGAAAAATCATCCCTATCAAAATTTCTATCATAAATAAGGTATCCAAGTCATTTTACAAGGCATAATATGGCATCCCATAGGGGACTAAATTAAAATTTAAATGTAAACTTGAAAATGAAAATGTCATTCCAAAATAGCATTATAATTTTCCACATATGTATGTGTTATTTGAGTCAGAAAATGAAAATGCAATAATCCAATTTGCATTTGCATTTTCACATATTCATATGGGCGTTCTATGACCATATTAAAATGAAAATGGAAAAGCTGTTTGACATTTAATTTTCAAAGTCATATAGAATGCAACATGTGAAACAGCACCCCCAGTGTATTGCATATACATTTACATGTCACCACGCTTTTTTTAGGGACAAAATTCAAAGTTGAAAATGCAGTGTCAGTCCTCTCATCAAGGCAGGTCTTCAGTTAGGATGTCACTTCCTCCTTGAGTGACTTTGTTCATTAACAGTAAAAACAGTAAAAATGCAAGTAGAACTTGCATTTTTCAAGTTCCGTTAGGTAGAACTTGCATTTTTACAAAGGAGTCTTTAGGTACGGCACTACCATAGAGTTATGTCATACACAGGTTTCTCTACCCTAGTGGTCTGGTAACCACTATGGCATTCCGTAGTGAAGTGGAAATCACGTTAGCCTAAAACCCGAAAGGTCACTGGGTGGAAACAACCTTATGTTTTTGAAGTAAAACATACAAAGTTACAATTTTGGAGAATAACTGAAGTCGAAGCAGTTGTGTCCATCTTTTTTGTCATTTTCAAGCAAAATTGAAAATCTTTTATGTGTTTTACTCCGAAAACATATTACTGATTACTTGTAAAAATGCAATTTCTACCTAATGGAACTTGAAAATGTTTTTACTTGCAATCAAGTAATCAGAATGAAACAATCTTATGTGTTTCGAGTAAAACATATAAAGTTACATTTTGTCGCATGTGTCTTATTTAAACTGTTTGTACTTCAGTTATTTGGCAAAAATGTAACTTTGTATGTTTTACTCTGAAAACATAAGGTTGTTTCCACCCAGTGACCTTTCGGGTGTTAGGCGAACGTGATTTCCACTACACTACAGAATGCCATAGTGCTTAATAGACCACTAAGGTAGAGAAACCTGTGTATGATGTAACTTAACTTTTCCAATGCATTCTCTACAGTAGTGCCTTACCGAAAGGCTGCTTTGTAAAAAATGCAAGTTCTATCTAGCGGAACTTGGAAAAATGCAAGTTCTACTGTTTTTACTGTTGAACAAAGTCACTGAGGGAGGAAGTGACGTCCTAACTGAAGACCCGCCTTGATGGGAGGACTGACAGACTGCACTTTCAACTTAGAATTTTGTCCCTAAAAAAGCGTGGTGACATGTAAATGTATATGCAATACACAGGGGCCGCTGTTTCGCTGATTGCATTTGAATATTGTCCACTGTACAGCAGTGGAAATGTCAAATGCCGTATTAATTTTAATTTTCTAATTGTTAGAAAATTTAAATTGAATTTAAATTGTGACTTAAATATTGCTTGCATAAATGGAAATTGGATTATTGCATTTTAATTTAAATTTTGACTCAAATAACATACATATGTGGAAAATTATACTGCTATTGTAGAATTACATTTTTATTTTTAAGTTTACATTTTCATTTGAATTCATTTGAAGGGCTTCCAAAGTATAATATACAATACATTGAAATTATACACACTATTGAGCTGTTGAAATGATAGAGGGTGAGATGGCCTGTTGCCAGACTGTTTAGTTCACCAAGTCTCACTTTGGAATGCCATGTCATAGCCAAACTTTTCAACCCTATCCTCCAACTGTTTGATCAGTTTTACCGAGTCTAGTGAACAGACGGCCAACACTGTTTATAACAGCAGGCTGGGGGGGGTTCTGACCCAGGATCTGTCGCTGGGGGTCGGTGAGTCTTGGCTTGCAGCTCTGATGTATTCAGACCACACAGTGCCTTACCGCTCACACTACACACATCGCAGCAATTTCCTCTTGTAAATATTTTGTGCTGCTCATGTCTGCCAAGCTACAGCATGCGTGTGTGTGCTTGTGTATGTTAGTGTGTGTGTGTGGCTTCCTGCATGTACCTCAATGCTCTTTTGAAAGTAAAGCCTTGGGGTGTATTTTAATTACAATGTTGTGGGTAAAAGGGTTTGCCTTTCATGTGGTGCATACCTGTCTTCAGGTATTTGTTTGGGATAAGGATGCGAGGGGGAGGGGTACATCAATTAAATTCAATGTGCGGTATGATGTTCAATTTATAGGCTGAACGACGCTTGTAATTGAGAAATTTGATGCCTGCCTCGGGTGAAGGAGGTTAGTCTGACACCCTAACCAACATATGGGAATTACGATAATGATACATACTATTTACATAATATTTTTGACATATACAGGTACAGTATATGGCGGATATAAATGAAACGTGTGGTTTTGATTGATGTTGAGGATGGCTTGCCACTGCTAGGCAGGTTAAACCTGATTATCTGTCTGTTCTTTGAAGAATTTATGCCGATGCTCTCCTGAAAGGCATCACACACAAACCGCAGAAGCGAGCAACTCCTTGTCACTCTGTGATGTCATTCATGGCTGAATAGTGTGATGTAATTCAGCTGAGAACACCGCACTCAGGAGCCGTGCTCTGAGGGCTCTTTAGACGGCTCAATGACAAATAAACCCATTTTTGTTGGACACATAATAACATTAAATATTATGTTTGTCTGGGGTACATACTGTAATCGGTGTAACATAATGGAAGAAAAAGAAAACAGATGAGACACTGAGTTGCTGCAACTGAAAAATGTATGAATATTAAGAGTAAGCCTCAGACTGGCACGGCACACACAGCAGGCGGCATGTTAAACTGCAGAAGCCCTCTGGATATAAATAGCAACATTCAGGTTGTGGAGTTGTTTTCATGAAGTGCTGAGTGGGTTATTGAGGAAAAAGGAGGTGCTGGGTGGACAGTCACGGTGACATTCCAGGGGAGTTTTAAGAAAACAGCATGTGGGAGAGTTTGTTGTGGCTAATGGGGTAGGGGGCAGTTTAAAGACCACCTCCATGATTTGAGGGGGGGTTGGGGTTTAGAAATGTTATGTTTTACTGTGGTACTACTCCCTGCTGCAATACATTAATTCCTGAGAAACAGCCATGCATTTTTGACATATAATCAACTTGTTAGAATGGTACTTGTCAAACAGTGACATTTGATTATCCAAGCTAGTACGTCCTCCCACCGTAAAATAAAACTCTCAAATAAAACCATTGCTTCTTCCTCTTCATGGCGGCAGCCTTTTGACGACAAACCTATTGAACAAATCAGATATCTATACAATGTGCGGCTGGTGGTGATATTGGCGCGGAGGGTGCGTATGGATACAAGACTTGTTTCCTGCCGTAGGTGCATTGGCATTCAAAGGTGACATTTTTGTTCCATTCTGATTGTCTGCTATAGGGAAAAGCGTTGTGTGCCCTCCACTCCTATGTCATCACCAGCCACCATTGACACAAATATGTGCTCAGCAAGAAAAAAAAAACCCTTCTCCATTGAACGGCAGAAAACTTTGGTTTGAGTGGTCACTATGGTGACATTCACTCATTATTACCACTACAGTTGGTAAGTAACAAAATTCCATACCTGTCTATACTATAGTTATGGAGATAACAGTGAGAGTATGCTAAATTAATGGTCATTATTGCACTATTCTCTAATGGTGCACATCAAATAATGATGAATTTATTAATCATTTAAAGGTACAATATGTAACTTTTCCACATTCAAATTTCTAAAAACGACTAGACCGATGTTATATATTTTGTTGAGTTGTGTAGGTACATTATCCCAAATGTTTCCAACAATTTTCAAACCCAGAGAAATCCATAATTTTAATGTTGGTAATGGACCTTTTCATTAGGTCACCTGTCATGGCTCTACTGCTACAATATAACTTCCAGGGCATCATGGCGAACACCAAATGTTACGTCAGAGGACTACTTTTTTTTTCAAAACTTTTTTCTACTCCACTATTGTTTGTATTGCTCTACAATTGCTCTACTATTACTCTACTACTACAGTACTAACTATTGTTTAATGGAGCATGATTATTTATTGCCGTTTGCTGTGCGTTCTTTCACCAAAGCAGTCCCCGTAAAGCGCACACGTGACAAATGAAGACGACAACTCCCATGATCCCACGCTACTTCTGACATCATCTGACTCCATCTTTTTGTCATTGTTTTGATTGAGAGACCCCTAGCGGCATAAATTATATATTGTACCTTTCAATAATAATAATAATTTTGCTGGGGACCCGCTGGAACCTCTTTGATGACCACTGGGAGTCTTCGGACACCACGTTGAGAACCACTGCTATATAAATGATAAATGATGGAGCATGAAGGGGGGAAGACCACTGGTTGACCACAAGAAAGCGGCCGCAGACCAAAAATGCCGGCGGTCATGAAGTGATTCCATGTCAGGAAATGAAATCTGACAATTCTATTCGGTTACAACTTAATTTTGGTCATTCTCCAAATAGGGATCTTTGGCTATCGAGTGGGAACTGGACATTGGAGAGCTTTGCATTGGCGCTAACAGCTTGATATGACGTTCAGTCTCCTCCAGCCACTGGACAAAGAAGATTGAAATAGCTTTGAAGGATAGGCAGAGATGCATAGTAACCTTTACAGCTGACATTAGCAAAGCAAATAGTTTCCTTATTTCCTCATGAATGGCATCACTTCCGTTGCCCTGAGGT
>OMKR01044634.1:0-14550 GCA_900302355.1 Cyttopsis rosea | reverse complement strand
TGGCGTGTGGATGGTCCCCTTCTGGGCACAGGTATGGGGCAAGGACCCGCCGATCCCCGCGTGGGCTCTGGGGACGGACACAGGGGCCGGGTTCCTCTTCCTTGCCAAGCTCCTGGATCCCGGGGACATATGCGAGGTGAGCGCTGAAATGCTCCAGGAGGCACCGGAGGAAGCCGCACTCGTCCTCCAGCTCCACGATGCGCCGCCGCAGCCGCTCATTCCAGCGGAGCGCTTCCGCAAACGGCAATCTCCTCTTCGTCCTCCTGCCCTCGGGTCCCTGTTCAGGTGCCACTGTACCGCCACGGGTTCGGGGGAAGGCAGGAGGACACAGGAGTCACGATTTAACCTGCTGTGCGGGCATTTAAGTGACACTTGTGACACGACATGAGTGTTTCGACATACACTTGTATCGGCGGCCGCCAGTTGCTCCTCCATGGCTCCAACCACGACCGACCAAAATACACACCAGCACCAGGGCTGGAGAATTGGCAATCACCTCAACTCCCCACACCTGGTGATCTGTCCCAACGCCAGCTAACTCCTCCCCCTCATTACCAAAAATGTATTCGAGACTGACCTGACACAGCACTCCACGGCACGATACCAGTGCAGGACCTCGTTGTGGAGGGTGCACAGCTGCAGGCATGACAGAAATACTTTCTCTGCATCCCCATACCAGCCCGCATCAGACAAGAAACCACCTAAAGAGAAAAAATTGCATTTCACACAGTTATAAACAGAGTAAACTACTAAATTGTACCAACAGAAAAAAACTTGATTGATTTTTAGAGGTCCATCTTCCCCCTCGGGTGCTCACCTAGCACAAAGCCAAACTGAATAGCTTTTTCCTTGACGTGGGCGTCAGACTCCGCAATGTAGGAGCAGCGGCGGCTGAAGGAGTTGGCCAAAACTGAGGCCACCTTCACACCGTGGTCCATCAGGGCCTGGAAGCAGTGGTGCAGGAGGTGTCTAAGGGTGAGGAGGAGAACGCATTGTGGCTGAATGGAAACCAGGTAACTAAACTGATCTGAAAACCACCTCGACAAACTGGGATTGTCAGCTTGTGATTCTGTGATGGCTCCGTACACATAGTGGCATTGTGCACATTTGTAGGCGATTTGGAAAACACTGATTTAAGATTCAAAGGCTTCAATTTAATCCTCTGGATAATCTAAATATTTGTGGATGTTTACCAGGCCTACATTTTTGACAAAAGTAGGAACAGCTGGGCCCAAAGATTAATTCACCATAATTGACAAGCCACCACACTGTCGGTGTCTTTCAGTCAGACACTTTTCCATTAGCTAGCTATGCGACCGACTTTTTGACAACAGTGGTATATTATTTTCGATTAAGACTAAAGAGATTTGATGATGGGGGCTCTCCATATGATTTTAAACGACTGAAGGTTTCCACTTTAGCAGAATGGGCACACATTTAGCAAAACATCACTTTATAATTTTTGTAATAATAATAAATAAAAATAATAATAATAATAATGGCACATGCAAACTGTGGTTTGCACAAACAAACAAACATACCAGGGCGCACACAGGTGTATATTCCGATTTGGTGTATTCTCTTTCAACCTAACCCTCTTTCAACCCAAGCCAAAAGCCAGGGAATCCTGCTGCCTGTAGTCATCATTTTTTGAAATCCCGAAAACATCAGTTGACCCAAGGTACAGGAACATTTTGTTGTGGAACCCAATTGTGACTTGTGAATAACTATGAATAGTAAATAACAACACAGCAATACCTTTTGTGTGTAAACAAAGGTAATGTAGGTATCGATTTAAGATTCCTAGTGATTCCTGAATATGGCATTGGAATTGGTAAAAATATTTTACCCACCTCACACCTAGCTAGTCGTCCATTCAATGTATTCAAATAAAGCTATTGACATGCTCATTGTATTCCAACACCGACATGTATAAAGAAAGTCAATAATGTGCCTCTCCTACCTAAGAAAGATGAAGAGTAAAAGAGAAACACTCCTAACCACTATCTCTATTACTATCCCACTATCTAACTTTCATCATTTTCAGCTATAGATGCACAGATACAGGTATTAGGTCAGATGACTAATATTGTTTCAACAACAAAGCAGTGAATAAATAAATGAAGTGGTGAGTAAATTGTTGAAAATAATGAACACAAGGAAGCTTTCAAATCAGTGGTCTTGCTATCATAGCTTAAATAGTCAATATTTGTGTTGTACTATGTAATGATGTGTCCCCGTTTTTAGCCAAGGTTGTCAAACCCTCAGATGTAATGATGTTGATAAATCAAGGTGGTGCAAAAGCAGCAAGAGGCATTATCTTTTGACTAGGTTATGTGTTTTCTTGCACGTTAAGCAACGCTGTATGGGTGCATTTGTGCTTTGGCATCCACAGCCTTTACAAAAATTAGCTTTCAGCCCACATCGTTGAGGGAGTTTCCTCTGAAGGGAATCAATCAGTTTATCAACGTGTTTGGGATGGAATGCCCATGTGCCTTTCTTGTCTTGAGTTCCAGTAATTAAACTTGGATTTTTAGACATAAAAGATCCATGGGTCTCTCCCACTCTAAATAAATGGTTACCTCCAGATCGATATGGACTTCGTCATATTTTTTACAACAGTTTTGAATGTTGACCATGGACTCAATAGGTGTCTATTCAAAGATACTTGCTCTTCTTTTCATTCCGAGCAAATGCTCGGCCATTTTCGTATCTTTGAAACTGAAGCACTAATGGCAGTCTGAGAAACTGAAACTGTAGCCCCTTTTACAGAGATCCCGCAATAATGCCATAAAGACGAATGAAACAGATTTATGAACTCATCGGAATTTCATTTCGCTCCCTTCTAGGTACTGCGTTTGAGAAACATGGAGCCAACGTGACCACTTTCTTGTTTACGCTTCCTGAAATGGAAAGCATTTTGTGGAATGGTAAAAGTAAGTATTCACAAAAAAAAGGTAATTCTAAATGAACATGTAATAACTTCAGCCCTCATCAAATCACAACCAAGAACTAAACGCCTAATAACTCAGATTGCCTGAATGAAAAAACATTGCAAGGTCATCCGTGGGGGCCGGTCCAGCAGTGTGGGATATTCTAGGCTTACCTAAAGAAGACTATTTATTTTTTCTCCAATGTCTGTAGGAGAACCTTCAGGCCTGGTCAAAGCCTATTGTCTTCTTACCTTTTGTCTGAGGCCCGCAGCACTTTGGCAAAGACCTCCAGCTCACAGAACTCCCCTCCCAGCTGGCAGAGCCGACCCTGCTGGTAGAGCTGAGCGAGAGGAGAGAGAGAGACAAACAGACAGAAAGGGGGGTGGGGGTGGGGGTGGAGAGATAAGTTGAGCAAGGAGACTCCCTAGTCACAGAGAACAATGTGAAGAACATTTATTTAATAGGCGCACGGTGGTTGTCACTGGGTCAGGAGCAATCAAAGCACAATGAGTGGAAAACTGCCTAAACACAGGGGTGATTATATCAATAATAGCCATAGACGTTTTTTGATACAATAACAACCTTGAAGACCAAAGGTCAGTGTGACAGCTTATTACTTAATGTTGTATACCCTTTGCCATCTGAAATGCGTCAAATAGACTACAAATTATAAAAGCTAAATACAGATCTGTTTTCTATAGAGCCTACAGAAAAAAAGGCTCTCGTCTGTTTAGAAGTTCCAACAAAGCGATTTGCTGATGTCTGGCATGTCATCAAAATGTGCTCAACTGGAATTTTCAGTCCAACTGTCAAGGCCCCAGTGGAGTTAATGGACCACGGGGGTGTCATTTTTGTCATTTTCTTACCATGACCAGACATTTTTCCCCGTCTTACAAACTAACAAACTTTGTATACATCCGTGTGTACAGTACATGCTTTTATAGATATCAGATGACCTTGTTAAAACTGTGAGAAAAGGTGAGACAAAACACAAGACATGAAAGAAAGAAAGTTGATGAGCTCAGGCAATGCACCCTTATGAGAACCATGTGTACTAGAACCATACCATACTTCAGACCATTCACCTTTGCAAATTGACATCAAATATCTTCTGCTTTGGCCTTTACACTGTTTCCAACTCCTCAGAGGGGACTAAAATATTTTGGCCAATGGGATGCAGCCAAAGAAACATGGAAGAATAGAAAGCACAAGAGATTTGATATCAATGTGAAAATTTGAATAGCTTGTAGTACAATAGAGCAAATTCTGTGAAGTAAGTCTGCATGTAAATACTAAGTAGAAATAATATAGAAAATTGCCAAATTACCTTTTCCACTGTGTAGACCTATGCACAAAAAGCTGGTAAAAAACAAAAACAAAAACCTGGTCATGGCGAGAATTCTAAATTATACCGGAATGGTCCTTTACATCGAATGCAGTATACTCTATGCAACGTGACACTACGCCAAATGGGATCAGAAGACATCAAAAATGGCTGCTGTGAGAGAGGATCAAGCAGCAACAGCAGGGGAAAACTATTTAGAATTTACAGTGCTGTCTTCGTTTAAAAAGTAATAAAAATAATAATAATTATAAAACATTATGTGAGTTTTTTCCTCCAGCGGTGTGCCGTGCACCGCGGATCGGGACAGCAGAGAGGGAGCATCCCCGGTCCACTGTTTCGGTTCCTGTGTCTCTGGCCAAAACCAATAAAACAGTGTGTTTTTATTTTACATGTAATTATTTCCATTAGTTTCCTACTTGTATAAAACCAAAAATTTAAAACACAACTTAGTTAAGGGACTGTCACGATCACTGCGTAATGGAATGAATGAAACAAAAAACCTGTTTCTCTAACCTGTAACCTGACTGTAATCTGTAACCGGGAGACTGTACTGAGCAAACTTTAATATGACGCCGTTGGCGCATGAATGAGTACATGCTTCCGTGTACGAAGAATGTGGCCATATGTGAGCCAGACCACCTCCGAATGTGGTCTCAAACCGCATTGAGGAAGCATTGGGTGCATTTACACCTGGCATTAGTGATCAGCTCTTACTATCGGATCACCAAAGACGCATCTTGTTAGAAAGATTGTATCGGATCGATAGACAGCAGGAAGTGGTGCTGCGTTCACAGACTCGGAAAACTAAGTTATGGTGCGTTCAGTGAAACTCTGAAAACAAATTCGCTCTTGCCATGTAATTCGCCCTCTTGTTTATTTCTCATAAATTTAGATGGATTGTTTGATCGATTTGATTAAGGGAAAACTGCTGTAGTTTTGGTATATTTTATTGCTGCTACTTTGCTTATCCTTGGTTTTAAAGTTTGACAGAAAAAATGGATATTGGAATTTTTGTCTTTTATATCAGCAAGAAAGTTCATTAAAATACATATTTTTACATACATACATACATACATACTTTATTGTCTATGTTGTTAGTTAGCATATGCCTAAAACAACCTGAAGCTAAATTTAAAAGCTGAGAGAGCCATAAGAGAGCCAAGAGCCATAGAGTAATTGTGCGATTCATAATCCGAATAGTCGATAATTTGTTTCAATAATTGATAAGATTATTCGACTATCAAAATAGTCGTTAGTTGCAGTCCTATCAGATATACCAAAAAATGTAACATTCATGTTATTATTATCAATCACGGGGCGTGTTGTATTGGAGAAGATATGCAATAAATTAGAATAATAGTAGGCTCTGGTGAAGTTCTTTTGGTTTGTTTTTTCATCTTTCTGACTATAGTCTGCAGATTCTAAGTCGATCTGGGGCCATCCTCTTTTGAAAGCATATTAAGGAACTAGAAAGAAAGTAAGTAAAACCAGAGTTGTGCAAATAGTAACACAAATATGGCTGATGATAACGTGGAAAACAGGGAGAGCCACTTAAGCCTACACCAAGTCAGAACATGACAGCCGATTTAAACTCATCAACAAGCAGAGATACGCCCAATATGATCTTCACTGCTACACCAAAGCTGTTGCTCCATTTGTAAAATGACTTCAAAATACTTGTCACCGTCAGATGTGCAGTGACAATGTGCGAGTGCTAATTTATTCATTCATTTACTCCAGCATAGCAAAGGAAAAAGCATTACAGGAATTTTCCTCTTTCAATTGAGATTGTTTAAAGTTAAGTCTTTGAGACTTGTATAACAACATATGATTGTTCAATGCTACTAGGGATGTACAAAACTCATTTTTTTCAAGGTTGAATAAGCGGTGGGTGGTATGAGCCAATATTGGATTATTCAGATGTGCCGACACATCCCTAATTCTGCTCAGTGATTTTTCTTTTCAATTCATGGAAGACATAAGAAATTTGAATTGTTATTTATCCCCAAAACATAAATAAAATATGACTTCTTTTTTTCAGTGGAAACAACACGCACCGAAGTCGCTATCCCAAAAAAAATCAATCCACCTCAGTGACACTCTTTAATCAGAATGTCACTAGAAAACAGATTTTCTTGACAAGAGTCTAAATTTCATATACAGGACATTTACGAATCTTAACGGAACGCTGGGTATCTTGCCATCACTTAAAACTGTATTCATACAGAGAATTATTTTCTAACTATGTCATTAAATCACAGGTTGAAGGTGTTGTTTTGACTGGGGTCGTATTGGTAATCTGTAATAATATTTTGTTGAAGAAATCCCATACTATATACTTTTTTTTTTCTTCAATCTGGCACTGAAACAGCCATTCGATGTATTTGCATTATGCATGTGCTCTATAAGCTGTTTCAATCAATGGTGGCGGGGTCCCTCTTTCCTGGCTTTTAAAAATATTTATATTATGTAGACATGTTGGAATATATAGCATATTTTATTGAGTCGGAGCGCACAAGTTTATTCTATTATTAGATGTTGGATCTCAACTTGCATTTGCCGTGACATCATTGACCATATATGGAAATAGACTAGGGATTTCTTTAGCTTGTGGGCATCCATGTTTGCACTTTCTTTTTGCATTTGCGAAATCTGTAACTCGAGTTGGTCGTTCCCACTTCCAAGCTAAATGTGTTCTATTGCTTATGTTCAGAATGGTCGCCAGGAGCAAATTTGCATTGGTTCGGCAGCTTATGAATTCTGCCAGCTACAAAACGTACATTAACATACCATAAAAACTATAGAATATCTCAAAACTATGTTAGACATATTATGTGTGTGTGTGTGTGTGTGTGTGTGTGTGTGTGTGTGTGTGTGTATGAATGTACATATGTACGTACCTACAGGTCTGGAATCATAACTTAAATAGCCATTCCTTTACTTTATTATTAAAATTTTTATTGTTCTAAAATGCTTGGGGGGGAACTGGGGCCAAGCAGATTTGTGATAGGGCTACAACCCGCCCTAGCCCCAGTGTAGCGTGTAAAGGGCTGGTTATGCTTTCGCGCGGGCGGCACTCACGCAGAGAGCACAAGACGTTTATAGTCTGTTCATTCTCCATTGCAGTACTCTCAGAAACCATGGGTGCCAGTAGAGATAAAATACCCTGTGAAGCAGGAAGTAGTAAATGAAGAGGAATGCTAAACAGCAAACATGGCTGCACGCACAGCATTGGAGCTTGTTTATGCCGAATAGGAATTGCTGTTCATGGTGGTTAAGAAAAGCAGCTGGTCTGTCGGCCCGTTCCATGCAGAGACAGGAGAGGTGGTTCGAACCCATGTCCTGCTCAGAGGACTAACTGAACTATGGAACTGAGTCACAATGTGTAATTATTCTCCCTCATTGCAAGATTCTCTAAAAATAAACTGCAAATAAATACCAATAAAAATGTTGCCTTTACAAGGACCCTGTTAATTTACAATAAAATCATCAAACTTGAGTGAGCTGTTTGCGCATACTATTTTGTCTCTGCGTCAAAAGTAATTGGTTGATTTGGGGCAAATCCCAATTCCCTTCCCTTAGCCCTACCCCTAGTGCCGAGTGCCCTCGACTGGGTAGTGGCCCTTCAGAATGGAGCCACAAGGGGGAGAAGTTGAAATCTTTACCTAGGAAATGGGACACCACTCGTTACGTCATCGGTAGCCGACGATGGCACATAAATCACACACCAGCGACGAGGCTCTAGGCCTTCATTCCAGACAGAGGTTTAATAAATAAATGCAATATATCTTTGCAAATAATCATGCAAAATTGATTGAACCGGCGGGTTCACTGCGCAGTCCGTCTTTGACGAACTCTCGCAAGATCAGTTTTTAAGCTACCAGTTAGCTTTTTTTCTGCACACGGTGGTACCAACAGTCATTGCTGAGACTCTTGTGAATCCAAAGAGCCCAATTGCATTCATGTTGGATGAAATATGGCCTCATAGTTACCATTTCAATGTGATGACAGCATTTTTTAATCTTGACCTTATTGTATAAAATGACCTATTGTGACCTCCGGGATAATCACAGCCTCATGAAACTCTAGACCCAGAATCTAGACACCCAGACCATTCAGAAAATGTATGGTACATTGAAGATAAGTGGGTTTTTATGAGGAATTTTCAGAAAAAGGCTTGTCATCCAATCGTCGAAATTGTCAAATTGACACAAATCTCCAATTTTCAAAAGTTATTGATGCTGCATCACAGCATTACGTTTTCTAACGTGTTTTTCAAGGTCATGAGGTCTTCAGGTGGTCTTTTGGGGGGATATGACCCTTTTCCCCCATTCTCGAGTGGTCAGAAATGTCTAGAAAGTGTACCAAAGCTGTGTAATTAATGGTATCAACCCACAACTTGGTGCAGCAACTAATCACACATAATTGAGCATGGAAATGGGCATCATTAGGCATGAGTATAATGTTTAAAGCCCCTTTATACT
This sequence comes from Cyttopsis rosea, assembly GCA_900302355.1. Lineage (NCBI taxonomy): Eukaryota > Metazoa > Chordata > Actinopteri > Zeiformes > Parazenidae > Cyttopsis > Cyttopsis rosea. The sequence continues at coordinate 5,788 of OMKR01044634.1, read as the reverse complement.
CAAAATATTAATTTTATATAATTAATTAATTAATAATTAATTAATTTTCTCAGGTGTAATTAAAACTATAATGTTTATTACCTTTTAATTGATAGAAATTGAAAGATTGACATACAGTGTCAAGCTGCATCTCAAATGATTCTCAGCTTTCTGAAGGTGTAAGGCACTTGTATGTGGCATCAACTGCTGACCCACACCACCCCCCCAAACTCCAACCCCTCCACCTCACTCTGAACCACAAGAAATGGAAATTAGGTATTAGGTGTTGCAAGATCAAGATTTGTATGGCTGTATGTCTGATCTATCTAATTATTCAGTTCCAGACAGAATACCAGCTGTGTGTTCATCAAAACAAGACTCTATTTGAGCTAGAACTATTTCTACTGAGATTCGGTTCTTGACGAGTCACTCAGTAAAAAGAGTCGTTCGATTTTCAGACTCTTCGTTCATTGGATTCAGTTGACGTAACGCACGGTGAACTGAGAGTCAGAAGAATTGTTCGGCTGTGAGTTGTGAATGGAATTCTCATCAAACATCAATCATTTAATTCGGTCAAAATTGGACTTTAATTTAGTCCTCAGTAATTATTTTCAGGTTGTGAGTCAAAGCTTAACTAACCGACTCCTGATTTCATTAAAACGTTTTGTTCCCCAGGAATGAATCGTTTGCGAGTCTTGCATCACTAACTATTAGTAGGCCAAGATGATAAGCACAGTTCTACGTGTTTCAGAAGGTGTTTTTTGTGTTGTACCGTGGGATTGCTTCATTGTACAGTGTGCCGTGGCATTAAAAGGGTTCGGAAAAACTGCTCTAGAACGTAGCATGGAGAGAGCTGAGAAAATGAACGCAGATCGGGGAAGACGGGGGAGACGGGAGGAGCCTCCAGCCCTTTCCACACTCAGCCATTCGGGAGTTTGCTCTGGCAGCCGGTTGGAGATAACACACAAGTTACATGCCCCATAATAATGTTCAAAGTGCGGCGGTCCCACTCATCCCACTCCTCCTGCTGCCCCTGGGCCTCTGCAAGACTTCCTCCCGTTTTCTGGTTTCTGTTTCCACGTGATTCCACTCTTTGTTTGTTTTTGCTTTGGGAGGAAAAGCTGTGTTCAAATTGATCGGAATACATTCAAAATAAATGGGAGCATGTTCATATAAGTTGATCCAGCCAGCTAATGATGCGGCGAGATGGGACCCCTTCTTTATGGTTCACGTTCATTTTCCTTAGTAGTATACGCTGCGCTAAACTGTTTCAAGAGCACGAGGACTTTGAACAGATTTGCACGGAGGCCAGATTTTCTCTCAGCAATTTGCAAACCCTGCACATTCCAAGTGCCCTTACGTGCCAGATTCATGTGCCCCCGTGCACCTCTGGGGCCACCCGCCCCGCTTGCTGTGCTGAATTCAACATTTGGCTCACCCGCTATGGTTCAAACAACATTTTCAATGATGAATGAACAGTTACTATTTCATAATAACTAACAATTTGTTATTTGTACTGATAATGACCAAGAGGAGCACATTACCTGGAGCCATTCGGTCTCCAAACTATTCAAACTATTAAGTACATGTCCAGGAACATAACGACATGGGATGGGCACTTTATAAGCACAGCAGCACTGCAACTTTAGCATAACTATGGTAATTTAGAATGCTAAATGTATTTTTGCATATTTTATGGCATTTTGGATCCCTAATGGTATTTTAGCATCAGAATACAGTACTGTACTGTATTCCATGATAGTCACTGCTGTTGTGTGTCATGAGCTCACCAAGGCAAATTCCTAACAAGTTCTGGTTGGAATGGCAATAAAGTTGACTTTGTCACAACGGCAACAAATAATATAATAAGGCAATTTGTCTAAATGAAGCAAAGCAGGGACTTGCATTGGTAAAACCACTGTTTAATGGACAGAATTCCAACCGGAGTTGGGTGGTAACTAGACTAAGGTACATGTACTTGATGAAATGGTACTTATATGGGGAGATTTTGAAAATATTTACTCAATTACAAACATTTTCTCTCCTATTGATACATTTCTCCCCTTCCCCTTCATACAGTAGTTCAGGTTAAAGCCTTTACCATGGACTTCTAGAACTGAAGACGCGTTTGAGGTTTCTAGGTTATGGAAGTAAAATATACGATTCATTTTTCCCATATACAATGCCTTGGAGTAAATTACATTACATTACACATCCAAAGAGCATTGCATCTAGAATCGTCCAAGCCCTGATGTAGTAGTAGGAAGGAAAGTAGGCAATGTAGGCAAAATGAAAGTAATCACATATTTGACATACCATCCAATCATCAAAGCCAACTTATGCCACCAACAATTGTAGACTGTAGTTTAGATGCCATATATTTATAGTTTGTACAGTCAAGTCTAATTTAGAGACAATTTAACAAACAAAAAAAACATTCCCCAAAACATCATCCTTGGTATTGGAGATGCTTGGGGGCTGGATTAAATTTCTCCAGGGAGAATGGATTTGTCCTTCAAGCTGCCAATTGGGGAGCTGGAGGACTATCAGAGGCTGAATGACTATCTGCCTCCACAACCGCTCTATTCGAGGGGACTGTTTTTTTGTGCGAGGGGAGGAATTGAAACTGTTTGAAACTTTCATCTCCAGTCAGGGCTGTCAAATAAAAGCCTTTTGTTGCGTCAATCAGCGGAGACAAGGAATATATATTGGGCCATTACACGTTGAGCCGAAAGGATTCAAAAGCTCAGTCGAGCCTCTAGCGGGGGTAGAAGCCAGCCAGGCGCATGTTTCTGCATGAAGGGTTACCACGACGACCGCTGCTCGTGTCCGGCGTCTCCTCCGGCCACGTGCTGGATCGCCAGAAGTTAAACTCGCAGGTTTTCACGCCGAAATTCAATAAGGTAGAATCCCCGTTTATCCGAATCCAATAGGGGGTCGTTGGGGAGATGAGAACGTTTGGTTTGTGCAATTGGATGATTATACGTGAAAACTACGTGAAAATCAATCAAGGTGGTTTATTCAAACTTCGCCAGAGGCAAAGGTATTTGAACGTCCCACTTGAATCAAGTGCAACGTGATCCATGAACATAAAATCAATATGGTGCATTTTCCTAATACTGACACTTTGAGAGTAGCATAGGCATAGGGTGTTCATAAACTCCATCTTTAGTAAAGAATTCTGTCTGGCACATATGAGGCTATTAAACAGAGTCACTATCGATCTAAGCTCTTTCGCAATGAATAACCTAACAGCACACCTAACCGAAGTTTCCAATTTTCTCTTCATCTATTTTTAGGACTTATTATGGACTACTTATCACATATTAGGTCAAATTAATGCTGAAATTCTGAACATTCTAAAGGGTTCACAAACCTTCGAGCACCACCGTACTTAGTTCTATATCTGTAACCTTAACTAACCACCTAATTCTATACAGAATTTAAAAATAGACAATTCTGTGGCAGTCTGCAGCCGCAGAAAACGACACAGGTAGCTGACCGAAATGGGGGTAAAAAACTGGTTCGGTTGCGGTTTAGGATCCTGCCGGACAACTATTTAAATAGAAATCAGTTGAATTCAAATCCTGCTAATTGAAATGATGATGATGTTATATCATCTACAATAAGTGAGTTTTGCAAGAGATCATTGTTTTGAGTTGTAACTCCTCAATCCACTGCTATTGCGAATTGGTGGTGAATGGTAATGATCATGGTGAAGGATTGTTATTTGCCTAATGCTCTAAGTGGTGTCAGATTCATATAATATGGACACACGGTATTGACTATGGTGCTATACCGCATTGAGTAGGACCTTATTATGTCGTCAATATAATTGCTGCATGGTTTAAGTGGACTAGTGGGACGTTTTCTTTATTGTACAACAGAAAAGCAGGAAGCCATAGCGCTCCAAAACCTGCGATGTCCGGAAGCAAGATGGCAAAGTACTACAATGTGGGGGTCGGGTGCATGCTCATTTGTCTCCCTATCCTTTTCTAACCGGAGTTCCCCAGTTTGAACAAAGTGTCACTAGCGGGGTAACAGCTGTCTGGTCGCTTAACAGATTGGTGCCTGCGCTTATCTAACGCCATAAGCGGGAGGAAACTCTGCCAGTTTAATCTGCTCATCTTCATTGGGGTGGGGTGGAGGGCGGGGGCTTGCAATGACACCAGGCAAACCCACGCTAGGCTGAAGCTAAGCTAACAGAGGCGATGGCAAAACGACGCTAGGCTATAGTCGCTACGGCGGAAATTCCAGTCACCGCGAATTAAGCCGGCATCTCCAGATGGCTGCTGGCTGCCACTCACCCACCCATCAGTGAATACTGCTTAAAGCTTAAAAAAAAAAAACTGTTGTGATGATTACTCTAACGTTCCCTTGAGCCAAGGTTCCCGTACAGTGTACATACTCACATGGGATAGCATGTCACTTTGGTGCTCGGGGGATAAACCCGGCGACAAGCTACTGCTGTCCATGACATTTTGAGTTGGCAGGTGCATTTCATAAGTAAAAGCTGTATCTTCTGCCAATGGATAATGATATTTCACTATGTGGAGAGCCGCAGCTTTGCGGTTGGCTATAAACGATGGAGCCGCGGAAATCCAAAGTCATTGGATTATTTCCGTCTTCCCCTTTGATGTCGCAAGCACGATACAATCTAGTAATTGAATCTCTACTGTCCTAACATCAAACTAATGGCAGCAACAATCACATCGCTAGCGTACGTTTGGATACGATGCCCCATTATTAGAGCACTTGCAGCAGCTATTCTATTGCTTAATTTAGAGTCTACGAGTTTTTTTTCAGGAATCTTGTCCATTTTGGTAATGCAAGGGGATCATGACCCCTGAACAATGAAATCTATAAAAAATCCTCTCTATAGCCTCTTAAGCCAACATTATTATGGGTTTTATGTATCATTATACACACTATGCCTTCGCAAAAAGCCCTGGATATGCATTGAACATTTATCCGGAATACCCTCCAATAGGCCATACACAAAAATCCCAAATAACATTTGTGTTTTGTGCTATGTTAACACATAACATAGCCATTCCATTCAGTTTTATTTTAAAGAGCTCTGGCTGTCAACGTTTCAGTCAGTTTCCATAGTTCTATCAGATTATGCCACAATATGTCTCTCCCTTGTCAACAGACAAACTGCTCACTCAAGCTGACATTCCTTTATCCCGTTTTGAAAAGAGGTGTTAAAAGGTGTCTTGAAGTGATGCTATTTCTCCACTAGAGAATGGTCGGAACCCTTCAACCGCTTTCATTTAATTCAGATGAGCGAACGCTCAAAGAACTAAAACACGACCCCGACTCTGACCCTTTGAACTCCTCGCGCTAATTCCACAACACTGCTAGGCAACGGAATCCAGTCGACCATTATTAACAGGGGACCCCCGACCCCACAATCCAACCCCACCCTACCCCCTTTCCCCGCATGGATTAGCAACAGACTTTAATGTGTTATTTTACCCCGGATTAAGGGCAATAATACGCCCCCCACATTAGCGGCTGCCACAGCCTTGTGGCTGTCGCCGCTGATGAAAGGACCTGCCCGATCTAACTTTGGCACGGACATCGGTCGCCTAATGAGCGCATCCCTGCACCCGCCGGGCGTCCAACGGTGCAAATGATCTTTCGCATCCAACATTCAACCTCTTACACCCGATTTTGCTATTCTTAAACAGTTGTTGTGGAGTGGTTGGACTGCCGAGACATAGTTCGGCGGCAGGGAAAGGGCGGCGTAGGCGTATGAGCCTTTTGAAGGGGCATCAATGGGATTCTTCACGAGAAAGTTCCA